>JBAMJR010000531.1:0-20000 GCA_038501785.1 Myoxocephalus aenaeus | reverse complement strand
GCTAGCTGGGTACAGTGTGAGCAAAATCAAGGACTTTTTAAGGAGAACAAAAGGTGAATGGGGAGTCGAGTTAGGAGACTACTTCTCTGATGAGGAGAAGCTCGCCGACGCTTTGAAGACACATTTGAGCAAGAAAAACAGAGGAGGCTTCTCAGTGAGGGAAGTCTTCAGGATACAGAAAATAGTTGCAAAGATAAACAAGGAGAGTGACAATAATGATGGGGATGATGAATATTAGGACCTCACAGGTCTTTTTCAAGGCAAAGATGACGGTTTGTTTGTTGGTTCTCATTTATTTAAGTATGAGCCTTTTAAACATATGCACATTAAATGTAAATGGAGCTCATGAGAATCAAAGCTGCAGATGTGATGTTTTTACAGGAAACACATAGTGACCCGGCCAATGAGGCCGAGTGGAGGGGCGAGGCGGTGCTGAGCCACAGGAGCACCACCAGTGGGGGGGGTGGGGATCCTGTTCTCTAAAAGGTTTGCCCCAGAGACTCTAGGAGTGGAGCAGGTGGTGGAGGGCAGGCTACTGGTGGTGAGGGCAAAACTTGAGCTTTTTAACTTTGTCTTTGTAAACGTATATGCTCCTGTCTCTGGGCCTGAGCGAGTGGTGTTTTTGAAGGTTTTAAGCGGTGTTTTAAGCCAAGTAAATGTGGAGGATTTTTTATTTTTGGGAGGGGATTTTAACTGTACGGAGGATGAGGCATTAGATAGGAACCATCAGGAACCTCACGGGCCTTCACAGAGGGCAATGAGGCAGCTGGTGGAGGAGCATGAGGTGGTCGATGTCTGGAGGAGGGGTAATGGAGACAAGAGGCAGTACACGTGGGCTCATTCCAGAGGGAATTTAATTTCCCTTGCTAGGCTGGATAGGTTTTATTGTTTTAAACACCATTTCAACATTTTTTTAAAGTGCAGCATGCTGCCTGTTGGGTTCACTGACCACGCTCTGGTTCTGTGCAACCTTTTTATCCCCAACGTAAGGCCCAAAAGTGCATACTGGCATTTTAACACGTCTCTCTTAGAAGATGCACATTTTAAGGAGGTTTTTATTTATTTCTGGGACAGTTTTAGAGAAGCAAAGCAAGATTTTAGCTCGTTGAAACAGTGGTGGGATCTCTCAATGTCACACGCGACACTACCAGGTCTATGAAAGATCTGGAGACTGAAATCGTGGTGTTGCAGAATTTGGCAGAATCCACTGGAAATCGAGATCATTTTGAAGATCTCAAGTCTAAAAAGTCTGCTCTTACAGAGCTGCTGGCCACCAAGGCTCAGGGAGCGCTGGTCAGGTCTCGCTTCATGGACGCAGCACTGATGGACACACCATCAAAGTTCTTCTTCGGACTAGAGAAGAAGAATGGTGCAGAGCAGGGTGATCCATGCCATAAGATCTGAGGCGGGACAAGAAATCAGAGACACAAACGGTATCCGGAAGAGAGCGGCAAGCTTTTACTCTGAGCTCTACTCTGAGGAATATAATGAAAATGTCAGACTGTTTCAGTGTTTCTGTGGAGAGCTACCAAGGGTCTACCAAGGCTCTACAAAGAGTTTTGGAGCAATATGGGGGGGGGGGGATCTTTTAACTGTTTTTAGAGAGAGTTTTGAAGACATGATGTTGCCGCTCAGTTGCAGAAGGGCAGTGATAACGTTGCTTCCGAAAAAAAGGAGACCTGCAGGAAATGAAGAACTGGCGTCCGGTGTCCCTTCTCTGCTCTGACTACAAGATCCTGTCTAAAGCACTGGCCAACCGGCTGAGGGAGGTGATGGACAAGGTCGTCCACAAGGACCAGACATACTGCGTGCCGGGTAGGAGTATACTGGACAATGTGTCCTTAATTCGTGATTTTTTTGGACATCTCTGGTTCGTTGGGTATTAAGACTGGTCTCATTTCGTTAGACCAGGAAAAGGCTTTTGACCGGGTTGAGCACCTTTACCTCTGGAAGACTCTAGAGGGTTTTGGCCTCAGCCCAGGTCTCATAGCTATGATTAAGGTGTTGTACCAGGACATTGAGAGTGTGCTGAAAATTAATGGAGGCCTCAGCGCCCCCTTTAGAGTGCATAGAGGGGTGAGACAGGGCTGCTCTCTCTCAGGAATGCTATATGCGCTGGCTATTGGACCTTTGTTGTGTAGAATCAGAACAGAGATTGAAGGTCAGGGCCTAAAGGGTTCGAACAACAAGCTTATTTTATCAGCATACGCTGACGACGTTGTCATTTTTGTTAGAAACCAGAAGGAGGTCAACACACTGACCTCCATTGTTAAGGACTTCGGTACCCTGTCAGCTGCTAAGGTTAACTGGTCAAAGAGTGAAGCACTGGCAGTGGGGAACTGGAGGGAGGGGCTGCCCAGTCTACCAGGGGGGTTGACCTGGGAAGTAGATGGTTTTAAATATCTTGGTGTGTATGTGGGGAATGAATGTATTGTAAAGAAAAACTGGGAGGGAGTTGTGGAGAAGATGCAGGGAAGACTGGCCAAGTGGAAATGGCTGAAACCGCAGATATCATATGCAGAGGCAGGACTCTGATCATAAACAATCTGGTGGCCTCAGCTCTGTGGCATAAACTGGCCTGCATGCACCCACCGAAAGGCCTTACACAGAAACTACAGGCCATCCTCACAGATTGTTTCTGGGATAATGGGTCCCTCAGAGCATACTCTTTCTACCCAAAGAGGAGGGGGGACAAGGGCTCGTGCATATTGACAGTAGAGTAACCACGTTCAGGTTCCAGTTTTTACAGCGGTATCTCGCAGGGCCAACGGATGTGGTATGGAGGGAGGTGACAGGCTGCATTTTGAGGGAGGCAGCTGGGCTGGGACTGGACACTGCACTTTTTTTTATGGATTTTAACCTTTTTAAGGTTAGTGGATTATCTCCCTTTTACCAGTCACTTTTTAAGGCATGGAATTGTTTTGCGTGGAAGAGACCAGGACCCACGTGCTCCCTGCATTGGCTGCTTGAGGAACCGCTGATGTATGGAGCCAGGTTGGACATCCAGGACGGCACAACACCGGGTCTGACCAAGCATGCTGCGCTCCTCCGGAACCACCACCCTGAGGCGACTGCTGGGCTGAAGTCCATCCGGCTGAGCGCGAGAATCCTGAGTGCATGGGCGTGGAGACCGACGGAGGACGAGGTCGAGATGCTGCAGGAGTACGGGAGAGGAGAGGAGGCGCCGGATTCTACAGATCCATTTCCGGATCTTGGCTGTTCGCCGAAGCCGGATGGGGTCTCAGGGCCACTATTCAGGGAGGCAGATCACACTTTTTTGGACCTCCACATGGTGGAAGGGAGAACAATCTACACGAAATGCGTGAAAGTGCTCAATAAGAACAGACTGGACCAGAGAGCCGACACTGTGTGGAGGGAAACGCTGAACCTGGGCATTAGCGTGAAACCAGTTTGGAGGGTTTTGTACAAACCTCCCATAAAGAAGAGAACTGGGGATTTACAGTGGAGGATCCTACACGGGGCTATTGCTGTGAACGGGTTTGTGTCTGTCATCAATCCTACCGTTGGTAAGAAATGCCCATTCTGTGAAGAGGCTCTGTAATCTCTTTAATGCACTGCGGGAGGCCTGGTCCAGGACCGCCTTCATTTTAGGAGTCGGCTACAAAAAAGTGAACGCCTCCAAGTGGATGCTGTTGAACCACCTGGTTGGAGAGGCAAAACTGTCTGTGTATACGAGCAGGAAAAACAGAGTAGAGGACAGAGCAGGGCAGGAAGCTCTTCCCATTTTTATCTCAAGAGTTAAGGCTCGAATCTGGGTCGAGTTTAGGTTTTTTAACAGTAGGAACAACATGCAAGACTTTATTGAAAAATGGTGTCACGATAAGATACTACGTTGTGTGGCTGGAGAGGAACTAGTGTTGAACGCTCCTTTTAACTCAGTGTGAGGAGCAACTGTTGTGTTAATCGTGTTTTTGTGGTTTTGTTTGTCTGTTGATTTTTTTAAGTATCATAACTACGAGGTTCCCTACGTTCATGTTTTAAGTAAAATAAAGGTTTTCTAAAAATCTCTAGCTCTTACTATCTCTCTCTAACTATCTATCTAGCTCTCTCTCTCTTGCTCCCTCTCTTTCTCTCTCTCTCTCTCTCTTGCTCCCTCTATTTCTATCTCTCTCTCTTTCTCTCTCTCCTCTCGCTCTAGCTCTCTCTTTCTCTCCGGCTATCCCACCCTCTCTCTCTCTCTCTCTCTCTCTCTCTCTCTCTCTCTCTCTCTCTCTCTCCCTCCCTCTCCCTCCCTCCTCCCAGTAGTAATTATAGTCGCTATGAGCTCCTCGAGACAGGAGTTCATTTCACAGCCATGTGCTTGTATCCATACGTGCTGCACAGGATAGTATTCATTTAAGTGTGTGTGTGTGTGTGTGTGTGTGTGTGTGTGTGTGTAGATCGGTCTGTTGGGTCGGACCGGTTCGGGGAAGAGCACCGTGCTCTCCGCTCTGCTGCGTCTCGCCTCCACCGACGGAGAGATCTCCATCGACGGCGTCTCCTGGAGCTCCGTGTCGCTGCACACCTGGAGGAAGGCCTTCGGCGTCGTGCCGCAGGTACGAGTGCCGAAGATCGCTGGTTCAGATCCCGATAGAGAGAGCTGAGAGGAAACGCTGGCTCCACACAGCAGGGAAAAGTTCAAACAAATGTTCAGAATTCACCTTTCTGGACTTCATTAGATCTGAAACGTGTCACCTTCACTTTTTATGGCCCTTTCATACAAGATATGCAGTGAAGGAAAAGAGAGAGGAAATAATACACAATTAATAAAATAGGATGGAATCAGTGATTGAGAGTTATTGAAAGCATCACCACCAAATTTTCATTTCTCCATCTGCATCATTTTGAATGAGACTCGACCATTTTTGCCAAAATATGATGCATTTTAAGGTAAAATAAACAAGTAGAAGAAAACTGAGACAAAATGAAAACGTTTTATTTACAAAAGTCTGAAAAATAAAATGATATCGACACTTTACGGTGGCATTTGTTCCACATGAATGACCTAACTCGCACAACACAATCGTGCTGAACCACAACTGTGGAGAGTAGTTGATGAACATCGCACCTCTTATGATTTTTAAGTAGTCGCCAGAATCAAAAAGCTGACCTCAGTCACGTGATTTAAACGTCACCTCTGACTCATTTCTGGGTTTTCGGACTCTTTTTTTCTTTCTTTCACTGCAGCGTTTAGTTTCTGTGGCGTTCACGGCCTCTCGCCTCTTGAAATGCCAAAAGATTTCTGGCCAGTGAATCACCTTTTAAATCCTATTTATTCCATTTTAGATCCGAAACGTTCAACTTAAACCAGTTTGTCGTGAAGTTGTGAGACTTTAAATGCCGTAGAAATACTACCAGCGTTGTTAACTGCTCCCAGTTGTTCTTTTTCCAATGCAGCCATTGAAATGTTTTCTCCGGTCTGTTTTGAACAGAGAGTTTTTATTCTGACCGGAACCTTCCGGATGAACCTGGACCCGCACGGAAAGCACAGCGACGAGGAGCTGTGGAGGGTCGCCGAGGAGGTGAGCCGCTTCCTGCTTTCCTCTTCCGGTTGCTGGTAAACCAGCGTCCTCTCCTCCTCTTCCTCCCTCTCCTCCTCCTAAAACGTGTCCCGCGTGTCGTCAGGTGGGTTTGAAGTCGGTGATCGAACAGTTTCCGGACAAGCTGGACTTCCAGCTGGAGGACGGCGGCAACGTGTTGAGCAACGGACACAAGCAGCTGCTGTGTCTCGCCCGCTCCATCCTCAGCAAAGCTCGCATCCTGCTGCTGGACGAGCCCTCCTCCTACCTCGACCCCATGTGAGTGTGTACACACACACACACACACACACACACACTCTTTACACCACAATCCTCCACACAGCTATGTTTGATTTGAAAAATGTAGGCCGTAATGTGAACTAAGCAAGTGATTCTTATTCCACAACCTGAGCACCACATTTAAAAAATGTGTTTTTGTATAGACGTATAACCCTTTTTGAGGATTTTGAGTTAAAAGTTCTCCACAAAATATCTTTGTCACGACCCATAAATGTGAGTAGAAAAAAAGTAGATCTTATGTTGCGGATTTAGCTTGTAACTTAATTCATGTGTTCTTCTTAGCAACACAAAATATCTCCACAAACTGCCATCTATACATTATACCCTAAACGTCTGAGACGAGCGTTGATGAATTAGTATCCTCGTGTGTGTGTGTGTGTGTGTGTGTGTGTGTGTGGATTCAAAACCACGAAACACGGCAAATTATCTGAAAATAAGCAATAAATTGAGCAAAAAACTCAATTTAATGCGTCAAAAATGTCAGTAGCCGCTCTGAGTAATCGGAGAAAGAAGTAAAAACGCATATACAGACATTTAGACTGTTTCATGTCACTAACGGATAGATTTAGAGCGTCTTAAGATCATATTGAACCAGCGTTGCCGTCCTGTTAGATATTAAAAACACAACCGATCCCTCGAAGCGAGCGAAGGTTCAAGTGTGTTTTATTTCTTTGCGGCAGCGGAAGTCTCCCACGTCCCACATGTGCTGCTCCCTGCGCCTGCACATGGTGACAATCTAGGAGTGCTTACAGTGTGTGTGTCTTGAAGCATATGTGCCTAGACACACACTCACACACACACACACACACACAAACACACATATACTGGTAAATGAAGCCTGTAATGAGCAAACCAGTTTAACCCGCGGCCAACGCAGGAGCAGAACGCTAAAGCTAATGTGCGTTAGCAGCCGAGAGAGACGGCCTTTGATGATGACGGTGGTGGTGTGTGTGTGTGTGTGTGTGTGTGTGTGTGTGTGTGTGAGCAGAACGCTGCAGGTCCTGAGGAAGACGCTGAAGCACGCGTTCTCCGGCTGCACCGTCATCCTGTCAGAGCACCGAGTGGAGCCGCTGCTGGAGTGCCAATCCTTCCTGGTGAGATGACGGGGAACTCAAAAAACATATAAACATACACGAACATAAGAGTTACAAGTGTTATAAAAAAGTCTGTTTTCACAGTTTTATCCGTATTTTAATGCTCATTTTGAAAGAGCCACACTATTTCACACAAATTCAGATTTATTTATTTTTTACTTGGGGGGGGAAAAAGTCGATCAGCTTCATGTGCAGGTCGATGTGAAGAAGCAGATCATTCAAAAATGTTTCTTGTGTGGTTTTATTTGTTTGTTTTCTGTCCAGTCGATGGTTTTAAATGTGACGTCCTGAAGTCTTTACGGGCCGGAAGAGACGAAAGTCAATGAAAGTGACTTCCTGTTAGATCCCATCTGTAGGCGACTGTATGTGTTTACAGCCCGGATTTATTTGTGTTTATACATATATATTCATGTAGAAATGTGCTTATATCTGCTTCATTATTATCAATCACACGAGATATGTCTTTAGATTAAACACGAGACTAATAGCCAACAATCGAGCGTTAAGTGTTACAAATATTTCAAATCTGAGAGCCAATCAGCTCTCTGATCCGGCATTTTCCCATCATGCACCGGGTCGGCCGAGTCGGCATCAAGTTGGACACAAATCTTTGGACCCGATGTCTCGGCTCGTCTCTCGCTTGCGTCCTTTAGACTTCAACACACACAGAACAACAGAGACACAACACACACACACACACAGAACAACAGAGACACAACACACACACACAGAACAACAGAGACACAACACACACACACACACACACACAGAGGCGACAACACAAAGTTCACCAGCGTGAACTCTGATGGGCGGATTTAAAGAATTCTTCAGATCGTCTGAACTGAACCCGACACAAAGTTCCCAGCTGCTTTTCTTTAAGGAACAACGTTCTCATCCAGCAGGAAGTTCCACACAATTTAGAACACACACACACACACACACACACACACACACCAGCTGTGTGTTTGTTGTTGCTGTGGTTGTAGAGTGGACCTAATGAAGCTTTGTCGGATACAATATTTAATGTTTTTTCGGGCCCCTCACGTGTTTTTAAAGCAGTCAAACCAATTAAAGTCCATTAGTTTGAGCCGGTCGTGAAATTGTTCCTACGAAACCCACCGACATCCTCTTCCTCTCCTCCTCCTCCTCTTCCTCCTCTTCCTCAGATGATCGAGGGCACCTCCATCAAGAGCTACGACTCCCTCCAGAAGCTGCTGAACGAGACGAGTCACCTGAAGCAGGCCATGAGCCCCTCCGACAGGCTCCGCCTCTTCCCGACGGTGCACCGCCTCAACTCCAGCAAGCGGGCGCCGCCGCCCACCGCCAAGATCTCCTCGCTGCCGGAGGAGGCCGAGGACGAAGTCCACGACACGCGCCTCTAGCCGGCCAGACACACACACACACACACACACACACACACACACACACACACACACACACCACACACGCGCGCGCGCAGCCGCAAGCGCGCGCGCGCGCGCGCGCGCACGTAACAGATAAGAACAAGGGTTAAATACCGATGTTTTCTGATACCCTCCCAGACATGTTAGTTTATTAAATAGCAGGATAACTCAATTTGTAGATTTTGCACTGAATCATAATTAAATAGAATTTATAAAAATGAAGATTTAAATTTTTTAAAGTAATTGACATAGTTTTCAGCAATATATTGATTTAATCCTCTCTCTCACGCTCACACACACGCAGTATATTGTACACATGCAAATTAGCATGTTGTAGAAACACAAGCACATCTGGCCACACACACACACACAGCTGGTAACTCTCACACAATGAAGCTGATGTGATGTATGCAGATAATTAATTGACAGTAAATTCACAATAATATAATTTGTGATAGAGGATGATTTAAAAAAAAAACATGCCGACGCAGGCTGTGTGCTGCAGGGAGCGCTCTCCTTCCAGACGCATTACATCCTCCATGCTCCTAAACAGCTGGACCCTTCATCCGTCCTTTAAAGTGCCTTTTGGGGGGAAGCTGGACCAACAAAATGTTTCTCTTCCAACTCCTAGAATGTGTTCTCTTTGAAAAAGCATGAATTGCATTGTAGTTTTTTTTCTTCTGTTTTTTGGGGCAAAACTTTTTTTATAATTTTTTTGGTTTGAATTAAGGGACTTTTACTTTCTAAGAATTTTTCTTGTTCTGAACCACCAGCTACTTTTTTCACTTTTCAGTCTCTTTTCAAAGTTGGACTGAACACAAAAAAAGCAGCCGCTGTAGAAGTCCGACTTATTAATTGTATAACTCACCAAGTCGGCTTCAGGTAGCGAGCAGGAATAAAGATTATATATATAATTAAATATATAAACCGGCTTATTCTCCGCGTTATCGTCTGTTCACACTAAAGGGCGACTCCTCTGGTTGTATAGAAGTCTATGCTTCATGTTTAAAAGCTGCATTCTCTATAATGACCACCAGGGGGCGACTCCTCTGTTTGTATAGAAGTCTATGCTTCATGTTTAAAAGCTGCATTCTCTATAATGACCACCAGGGGGCGACTCCTCTGTTTGTATAGAAGTCTATGCTTCATGTTTAAAAGCTGCATTCTCTATATTGACCACCAGGAGGCGACTCCTCTGGTTGTATAGAAGTCTATGCTTCATGTTTAAAAGCTGCATTCTCTCTCCTAACCACCAGGGGGCGACTCCTCTGGTTGTATAGAAGTCTATGCTTCATGTTTAAAAGCTGCATTCTCTCTCCTGACCACCAGGGGGTGACTCCTCTGGTTGTATAGAAGTCTATATAAATGACTCTACTTCTCTTGATGTATTCCCTCAGTAAACATTGTAAACATGAGTTTATGTCTCAATCTCTAGTTTCAAGTCTTCTTCAATACAGCATGATGTTCATTTAGTAAATTATGGTCATTTAGAGTCAAACAGACCATAAAGCAGGGGACGCTTTAGGGGCGGGGCTTACTGTGATTGACAGGTCTCTACCACGGCTTTGCCCCGTCTTGGAGTCGTCCGTGTTGCAAAACAAGATGTCGACGACCAAACGTCAACGATGAGACTTCTACAGTGGCTTCACGTGTGTTTGGTGGAAGTAGTTGGTTAGTCTCTCTTTAACACACACACACACACACACACACACACACACACACACACACACACACACACACACACACACACACACACACACACACACACACCCTGGCTGCTGCTCCTAAAAGAGCGGCGACCTTTATTTTTCTATCTGAAAGCACTTTAGAGACACCCCGAGGTACTCAGCAGCGTCCGCAGCAGGAAGCGCTTCTTCTTACCTTTTCCTTCCTCCGTAGGACGAAGCGTAGCTGTGGACTTTTTGTTAACAAAACACCCTTTTTACTGTCATTTCTTCAGCCTCTTGATGAATTATATAAAGAGAGAAGACGCTGATTCATTTAAAAGAAACTTTTAAAAAAAAGTGCATTTTCTATTTGAAATATATATTTTTTCAGAGCCGCTGCTGTATAAACGAAAACATTAACAACTTCCCACGTTATATCTGTGCTTTTCCCTCTGACATCACTTTATTTTTCTTTATTTGGGGGAAGATGTGTCGCTCCTTTACGCGATGATAGTTTTGTAAAGCAGCGATGCCGAAAATGAAGCTACCGCGGAGAAATGCCTCTGAACTGTGACAGATTTTGTTTTTACAGAGTAAATTAAGAACAACGTTGTTTCTTACTCATAGGAAAGGGACGCAGATGTCCCAAAAAAAATGTATAAATGTATTTGTTCAATCAACTATATTTCCAGTAAAACTATAAAGATTTTGAGAACGTCGTCGTGTTTTTGTCCGTTTGTGTTCAAAGAAAACTGTTTTTGTTTGGAGAGTTTGTGGTTTTAAATCTATAAATGCAACGCAGTCACAACACAGATCATAAATATGTACTCATTGTCAGAGTATATTATGTTTGTTGTTAGTATGCAGAAAAAAAACTACATATTTTACCCACGAAATGATAGAAAACACGTTTGTGGACGACAAACACACTTTGTAATTCCAATAAAATAAATAAAATATAGTTTTTCCCCCAAAGAAATAATATTTATTTACTTTCTGTAGGTTTCTCTCATCTGCATTTATATATTTTTTTTAAACCCTCTTGTTTTTAGTGACACCGGTGGTGGTTAAGGGAACTGCAGGCAGCGTCCTGTCGCTCGTGTGAAATGTTTAAACTTAATTAAAACACAAGTGAGTCCGGTTGAGGAAAACTGGAATCACAATACATTTAAACACAAAAACAGTTTTGATCAAATGGTCCACAGTTACAAACTAATTCCACTTCAGATTAATAGTAGACCAGCACAAGATGACGATTCATTGTATTATAAGAACATAAAGGGGATTTCTTTCTTCTTTTTACTGGTTTGGTGCTAAAGATGATATTTCAAAATCATATTTTGGGATCCTGTGTTTTTATTAAAAGTGTAAAAAAAGAAAGAAGAAGAAAAAGGAAATGATTTTCAACAGTGCCATTTTAATGTTTGTGCTTGAAAGACAATTCTTTAAACTTCAAACAGCTACAGATCAAAACCATAGGTTGACTAAAATCTCTCCTGTACATATGTATAGATATATATATTTATATATTTAAACAATGTCTGCTTCACGTAAAACTTGTCCTCAAAAGTAAAAGAGAGCACAGTGGTAGTGGAAAGTATGAATTATATACGCCGCCGGGCTTCAACATGACTCGGTGTGTGTGTGTGTGTGTGTGTGTGTGTGTGTGTGGGCGATGGGCATTTCAAATATTGATTATGGCTTACAGTTGATAGGACATCCTGTGTTCATACACATCTATTACTTATTGCCACAGCCCTTCACTCTGAAACAAGTGGCGGGTTCAGAACCAAACTCTTACAAACACTATGTACACGTTTAGTTTTTTTTTGTCTGTTTTTTTTTCTTCGGTTTTTCTTCACTGTACAAGCGTCATAACCACGTACACCAATCTATAGAGCATTTAAACGTACGGATTCTTATTTACAAATATATTTGGTAAAACCCTGATTCATTTTCGACAGTATTTAAACCAACCTTGCGACTATGTAAAGATAAAACACTTGAATATCTCAAAATACATAATAGCAAAAACAAAAACGGAGAGAAAATTATAAACCTGCTTGTTTCTTTCCTTGATCCGAAAAAAGAAACAAAAAAAAAAAAGGCCTGTTTGTACCTTCAGTTACTTCAACGGCCTTAAACCAGTAGGACGAGCACAGTATTTCACTTTAAGTACACAGAAGTACTGTGTCAGTACTGTTCTGAGGCAGTTTCCACCATTTAAATACTTCATATCTTCTACACTGGAATAAGGCAACAGTAAAGTAACCTCTCGTTTTTTTTTTCTTCCCCCATTTAAAAGTCTTACCAATACTTCAAATACTGTGATAGAAGAAAACTATGGTCCCCAAGTACACAACTGTAGTACAAGTGTAACAAGTACGCTTAACAAGTACAAATACTAAAAGTCAAAGGTCGTCAGGTGCGCGGTCTTTCCACGGCGTCTACTTGCTGTTGTTGTTGTTGTTTACATGCAGGTCTCGGTGGAGGATCCAGATGTCCTCGTGTGATTGGTTGAGTTCGTTGATGTTGTTGCGGTAGTTGTTGTTGTTGCTGCTGCCGCCGCCCGGAGGGGTCGGCTTCGTTCGGCCGCTGTTGGTGTTTCTGCTGCGGCTGGAGGGCGGCGGGGTGCTGCTGCTGCTGGCGGAGGAAGAGGAGGAGGAAGAGGAAGAGGAGGCGCGTGTCTGCTGCCCCCTGCTGGACGGGACGGGGAGCTGCGATTTGGCGCGAGAGCCGCTGGACCGGCGGTCGGCGCTCTGGACGGAGCTGCTGCACTGAGGGGCGGCGGCCTGGAGGAACACAGGCTGGTGAGTCGGAGACAATTTGTTCCTCTTTTTTATTTTTAAATCAAGCTTTATTAGAAGTGTGTCGTCAAATTCCTCGTATGCGCAAACAAACTGTTTCTGATTCTGATCGCCATCTCGTGGTCTTCATTTAAAAAGCGTCCAAACATCTCTTCTAAATCTACTAACTGAAGGTGTGCAGGAACTACTCGACTAAAACTCAATATTCTGCCCCAGAAATCTCATTTATCTGATGATGTTTTTATGATTCTTGTCACAGTTTTTAATAAATTGTGTTCTCGTGAATGTTTCCTGTTCTCAGGTCTCTCTTGTTAACGAGAGTGGCTGATTAAATAAAAAATAAAATAAATATTTTAGCCGTCTACAAATCCAACTGAGTCAAACCAGTCCCATAAAAAACAGGTGATAGTAGTTTTAAAACTAAAATGTATACTGTGAATTCAAAATAAAATGCTTTTACTGACTTTAAATTTTGAAATAGTATACTCAGACATATACTGTGAATTTAAATTTCTACACTTCCCAGGATGAATTGTGAGTGTTAAAATGAGAATAAACACTCGATGTGAAGTCATTTGGGGGCCGAGGGCAGACTCTCTGAAAGGTTTAGCGTTTTTTTTAATGCGTTGTCTAAGGCTGACATGAGTCTGGTGAAAAAGTGAAATTGCAAATTTAAATAATTCATATTTAACCGGCTGAATTATTATTATTAAGAGTCGTACAAAAACAACCGTTTGCAACTGTGACGGGTAAGTTTGCAGTTATATCAGCTAGTTTCCTTTATGATATCAGCCTTGAATCAAGTGTTCTGTGTCTTTTTCTTCTTCTTCTTCTCTCCTCACAGATTAGACAGATTTATCGGCGGCTCACCGGCTGCGGTCGCTGCTGGCCGGCGGCTTCCTGCTCGGCCGCTTCACCGGGAGAACCGGAGAACAGGATCAAGTCGTCTTTGGTCTGGGAGATCTGTGTGTGTGTGTGTGTGTGTGTGTGTGTGTGTGTGTGAGGGGAGAGCACTCTGTTAGTGTTCAACAGGCGAAGACGGTCATCACTTCAATTACAGGGTTGGGACATCAGTGGTTATTACTTTCTCTCTTCTTTTTTTTTTTACCGATAACCAATAATTTAGACACAAAGCCGTTCTGTTGTTGCCGTTTCTTTGAGGGATCTCGTTGCGTTGCGGTCGTGTTTTTCATGGAAATGTCTCTAAAGACACAGCCCTGAAGTCCCGTTTGAACTTTAAACGCTAAAGTCAGACTGAATTATAATAATTATTAGGTTTGAAAGAAGTTTAAAGTCCTCACACAGCATCAGGAGCTACTTAGAGACGAGTGACGAGCCTCAGACGTGTTCTCTGTATCTGGAAAGGTGACGGCGCTGAATTTAAGACCCGGGAACGAGTCAAAACATGAAAGCAGACTGGATCCCAACTGCTTTCCAGAGAGTTTTATTTATTTTCTTATCCAGCTGGTTGACAGAGACACGCAGCGGAAGTCAGAAGTATTTCTTTATGTATTTGTCCTTCATTAAAAAGCTGCTACATTTTAAATACAGCAGTAAAGATATATACGAGATGTCCGTGTTGTTTTTCCTGCCGCATTCCGCTCCGTTAGCTGCTAGCCGCCGCCATGTTGAGAGCCTTGTGGAGTCAACAGACCGCTTTCCGCTTCAGTCTGTCGTAGCAAACACCCGTATGAGATTAAATGGATTATCTAATTAGATTTCACTGCTATAAAGATGGAGAATATTAATACACCATCTGTATCCATGTCTGTGATTAATTTGAAACTACAATAACTGTATATGTTGTACCACTTGGGGGCAGCAGAAACAAGCGAAGAGCACAACATGAACAGTTGAGTTATTAACTGTGTTTGTTATGTATCAATGATGCTTGTTTTTTTAATACAGTTTTAAATGTTAAGATTTATTATTATTATTACTTCTTTTTTTTCTCTTTTTTCTTTCTCTTTCTAATTTTTTGTGTGTTATTATATGATAAATTAAGGGGGGCTGAACTTGATAAGCCTCGCTTCTTTCAGCCCCTTCTTGAACTTGCACAACATTTCTTTTATTTTGTATTACTTGGTGTGCTGTCTGTTTTGTGCTTGTTTGAGAGAAAAAAAAAATTCAAATTCAACTAAAAAAAAAAAAAAAATTCAAATAATATTATACGTCATATTTATTATCTCTTGCTGTCGTGTTCGTGTTGATCTTAAAAACTCATATCTGACTGGTTGGTTACATTTCTCCTTGAATGTCAAAGGATGATTAATCTCACATAATATCGACATGGAATTTTATTTATTAATTGCAAATTGCATTTTTGTTTCGAAGCACATTTATTATTTCTGTAAATTAGATTTAAAAACATGTATATTTTTTCTTTACAAAGGTTTAATGCTTATACATTTTGTTTTTATGCTACATGGACAATATTATTGTCCTGTTGTAAAAGGAATACACACTTTAATGAAGATTTATAAAAGTCATGGAAAAGAGAAGATCTTTAAGGCTGAATCAGTGAGAGAGAGAGAGAGACAGACGTACAGACGTACAGACAGACAGACAGACAGACAGACAGACAGACGTACAGATAGACAGACTGACGTACAGACAGACAGACAGACAGACAGACAGACAGACAGACGTACAGACAGACAGACAGACAGACAGACAGACAGACGTACAGACAGACAGACAGACAGACAGACAGACAGACAGACAGACAGACAGACAGACAGACAGACGTACAGACAGACAGACAGACAGACAGACAGACAGACGTACAGACAGACAGACAGACAGACAGACAGACAGACAGACGTACAGACAGACAGACAGACAGACATAGAGACAGACAGACAGACAGACAGACAGACAGACAGGCTACCTTGCTGATGTCCGACTCTGACTTGCTGGAGCACAAAGTCTGCAGCTCTCTGATTAAATCCGTCTCGTCGTCAGAGAACACAGACAGACCCTCTGGCTCCCTGCAGGAACACACACCCTGTTAGTGACCCGCTTCATGGTTTCAGGGTTCAGGGCTCTAGACATCCCAGCGTGCTAATGATCGTCAAGGGAACACAAACCTCTGGGCGCCGCCGTTGGCGATGAAGCTGACATCGGTGCTGGACAGCGAACCTGCAAACCACAAGCGTGAAGCGTTACTTTAATATGTTTGGCACGTTAAGATTTCTGGCTCCACTCGGACACAAGAAGAGGTGAACGTAAACCAGTTTGTGCGTCTCGGGATAAACATCTAGCTAACGGAGGTAAGACATGCTCTAAACCCAGGATGCAGCACATGCTCAGCCCACTAGTGGGCGCTGCACTGGACCCTCAGAAACTCTCAGAGAGGATTCATCACACGTCGTCTTGGAAAGTTGCAGGATGTGAATATTGGAATCCTGGATTTAACTGCACAATTTTTTCCCTGAATATGTTTTAAAAAATCTAACTAATATGGATATATATATATATATATATATATATATATATATATATATATATATATATTAGTGCTGTCAAACGATTAAAATATTTAATCGCGATTAATCGCATTTATGTCATAGTTAACTCGCGATTAATTGCAATTAATCGCATTTTTTTTTTTTTGCATTTTAATGCTCTTATCAACATTTTGCTTAATTAAAATGCGTTAACGCCGTTAATAAAATTGACGGCGTTAAAATTGGTTTGCGTTAACGCCGTTAATAACGCGCTAATATGACAGCACTAATATATATATATATATATATATATACACACACATATGTTTCTATTTACCTGCTGCATTGTTTACCAGACACCTGAAGGGCAGAGGATCCAGGAGTAACTTCTTACCCTCTCTAAAGGAACCTCCAGAGCTCCAGCTCAGGGCGGGGCCTCCCTTCTTGCGAGGGCTGGTGTTGGATCGCCTCAGCTTGCCGGCGTCCCGCCCCTTCCTGGCTCCTCCGCTGCCGCTTCCTTTAAAGGAGCCGATGGCGGACAGAGGGAAGGTCCAGCCCCGAAACTCCAGCAGGTACCGGTCGATCTCTGCAGGAGACGACGGATCAAAATCAGTCTCGTTCCGCGCCGTACTTCCTGTTCAGCTGGTGACGGCGTGTGAAACCCCCACCGTGCCGCGGCAGAGGGCAGCCCTGGAGAACGGCCTTGTTGACCAGGATGCTGAGCGCGGCTTTCACCACGGCCTGCTGCCCGGCTGTCAGGCTGCTGTTGCTAGGAGACGACTGCTGCGACGGCGAGGAGGAGGAGGAAGAGGAGGAGGAGGAGGAGCGCTTGGCTGTCACCCGCGAGATGACGGCTTCTTCCACGCGGGGGACGACCACGGCGTTCCAGAGACGAGCCAACCACCTGAACACACACACACACACACACACACACACACACACACACACACACACACACACACACACGAGTCAGACCGGAGATCCAGGATAACAAGTGTCTTGGTGCGTCCAAAAAGTCATTTATATGCCGAATAATGTCATAAAAAGTACCATAAAGTCCTAAAAATGTCTTGGTTTAGTCAGAACAAATGCTATAGTATATTAAAATGTCAAAATATAGTATGTGCCATGTTAAATTTGTCACTAATAAAACATTAAAAGTGCCAGAAACATTCCATAGTATGCTTAAATACTATAGGATTTAATAAAAAAGGTATATTGGGAAAAATGGGTTACATACGTAACAACCCCATAGACCTGATTTTATTTTCATAAATCAATGAATAGATCCCTCCCTGCTTATACATTGTTTTTCTTTTTGTTGTTTGTTTCATTCGGTTTCTTTTTAGTTGCTTATTCTGTTTTTCACCCTTTGTTCTATGTGTACAACTAAAATGAGCATCATCTAAACATGTGCACGATTGTCTGAAAAACATCTGTGCAAAAAATAATGAAAGAAAATAAGAAAATAATAATAATTTGTCATAAAAAAATGTGCAAGCTCCTCGTCAGATTTGAATGAATGAATGAATATATACCGTACTTTTCGGGTTACAAGCCGCTCCTACGGCTGATCAGTGTCCCCGCTGTAGCAAGCTAGTAGCGCTGCTAGCTAGCGCTGCTAGATAGCGCTTCTGCTGCTAGCTAGCTGCTGCTACTGCCCGCGTCCCCTCTGCCCAAGTCGGGTGTCGAGCCTGGTCCCGCTACCTTCGGTGGTTTTCGGGGAGCTAGCGGAAGTTAGCGGGGAAGTGACGGAGCGCTAGCAGGAGCCCCAGCTGGCTACAGCGGGGAGCTAACGGGGACACTGACCGAAGGCAGTAGCGGCTTATAACCCGAAAAGTACGGTACTTTATTAATCCCAAAGAGGACATTTGTTGTCGGAGTAGCAACTTACAGACACAAAATAAAATATAAAAACAACAGGGATGAAAGATAATCAAACAACACCTGAGAGAATCTTTTTAGTTTGCTTCAATGAGTGGGAACGTGCAATTCGATGCAACACACACACACACACACACACACACACACACCTGACGACGGCCTGTGTGCTGGTGTTGGGGCCCACGGGGCAGGACAGGAAGAGCCGTGGCCCCAGCAGAGCCTCGTGGGTCCCCAGGCGGGTCAGACAGGCGTTGAGCTGCTGCCAGACGAGGCTCACCCACAGCACGCAGCGCTCCATGAGGCCAGCAGGGGCCCAGACGCCCGTCCCCATCTGGAGGAGGAGGAGGAGGAGGAGGAGGAGGAGGAGGAAGAAGGGACACGAGTCAAAGCGGCGTCTCTCCGGTGCGGCGTCTCGCTCACTCACCGAACCGAGCGGCCGACCTTGTGCAGCAGCTTCCTGCGGAGGTGCCTTCCCAGCAGGCCGTGCAGCGGCTCCCGGTCCCAGCGCAGCGTCACCCAGCGGAAGTGCTGCTGGAGGCGGAGCTCCGGTCCCTGGAGGCGGGGCTTCGACAGCGTCGCGATCAGGAAGCTGCCCTCGCGAAAGCGGTGCGGGCCTTTTGAAGGTGGGACATCACGAATAAGCACAACGTTTTTGCTCATTTATTGCACTTTTCCCAGTTATTCTGCTGTTTACATGGTATTATTTTGAATATTTAAATGTTAATATTGGTTTAGCAGGACATAATACAGAACTTTATCTTTTTTATCTATTACATTTTTGACATTTTTAATTGGATGAAGACATTTCCTGGCTATATTTAGTCTCTTTTCCACCACAAATGAAAACACAATGACCCAGCATCGGTCTCTCTGCTGCTGTAACCGGGCCGTACCGGTGTTGAGGACCAGCGGGGCGGCCGAGGCCCGGTTGTCCAGGCTGTGGCAGAGCTCTCCCAGCAGGCCCGTGAGGGAGGAAGCCTTCTCCAGGCCCTCCAGCAGCACCACCACACTGGGACCACTGGGACCGGTGGGACCCGCCTGGCGACCCGGAGCCCGCCGCCGGAACCAGGAAGCCTGAGGCGTGGAGAGACACCTTCAGTCTGATCCATGACTCATGACTCATCATCAGGATGTGATCCACACACGACGTGCTGGTTGTGTTTACACTATTGGTTCTGATTCTCTGAAACGCTGATGTGTTGTTTCCTTCACTAGACATTCCTTTCTTTTTGTTAGTTTCTTTATGGATTTCGGCACAAAATAATTTACTGTGTACGTGATCAATAAACATGATTATATTGTTGTATTCATGCTTATTCTTAACGACCGCCTCAGTCTGATTAACCCTTTGATGTGACGGGAGTCATTCATAAAAATGTATATAGAGAAAATGTGAAAACGGTAAAAAAAAAAAATCTCGGTATTATAGTATTTATTTAGAAAGTCATAAGAAGTTTAAAAAAAATTCATAGTATAGTATGTCATAAAAATAAAATGTTAAAGTCACAACCAAAAAGGCATGTTTGAGACGTGTGTGTGTGTGTGTGTGTGTGTGTGTGTGTGTGTGCATGTATGTATGTCTGTGTGTGTGTGTATGTAAAAGTGCATATATGTCTGTGTTGTGTGTGTGTGTGTGTCTGTGTGTGCATGTATGTCTGTATGTCTGTGTGTGTGTGTGTGTGTGTGTGTGTGTGTGTGTGTGTGTGTGTGTGTGTGTGTGTCTGTGTGTGTGTGTGTGTGTGTGTGTGTGTGTCCCTACCACAGGCCACGAAGGTCTCCAGCAGCTGCTCCTTGGTCAGGCTCTCCTCCACCTCCACCTGAACCACGTCACAGCAGAGACCCCGCAGCTCCTGCTTGGACTGAGAGAGAGAGAGGGG
>JBAMJR010000530.1:100000-128652 GCA_038501785.1 Myoxocephalus aenaeus | reverse complement strand
TCAGATGGTAAACCACAGAGTAAACAGGACATCGACCTGATGAAGAGCGAGCGGAGCAGAGTCGACTGTTTGTGAGCCAAAGGACCATCTGCTGAACCACGGCTACACAACAACACAACAGCTACACAACACGACAACGCTGCATCGTCTGCATAATGGCGTATATCTCATAACACTGACTCAGGTTGCATTTGATCGTCTTTGCCCGTTTCTTGGCGTCGACCTCGACCTCACTGGTTCTCAACCTTTTTTTCAGCCAAGTGCCCCCAAACCCAGCGCAAAGCATTTTGGGTTGAATAAAAGATGTAACACACATCGCTGTGCCATCAGCGTCTGATTTAATATATATCCAGGTGCCGGATCTTAACTACGCCTGCGTCAAAACTGGCGTCAAGACACGAAAAAAAAATAAAACAGCAAACGGACGAAGCTCATTTCCAAAGGAAAAGTGAATCTGGGTCCAATTTTCAATGTTGTGTTTACAAATATTACTCAACGTGCCTTTAAGGACATTTTCTCTTTATTGGTACTCCAACTTTTCCACCACCTTGCAATATTCAGCCTGATTTCTTTTTAAATAAAACATAAAAGCAGAGCCCGATCCCGACTTGTTCGGATGCAAACTAATTAACGGGGTCTTTGAACACATCACGGGTCCACTGGCCTGGACTAACAGCTGAGTCCTGGACCGAGGATCACAGGAAACGGGCCTCTAGGGGGGTTCACGCTACAGGGAGCTACAGGACACACACTAAGCAAAGTCTCTCTCTCTCTCTCTCTCTCTCTCCCTCAGATCTCGTTAATACATTCAGAAACACAAAGCTTTCTGGGAGGAATCCCTGTGATCTCGTCCTGATGTGAACCAGATGAATAAAAATAAAACATTTCCTGTGAGATCAGACACGATTTCTGTTCATTTACATTTTAATTTCTCTTATTCAGACGTTCAGATTCAAGCGAAACATAAACGCCTCCTCTTTTCTGTTCTCTCTCTCTCTCTCTCTCTCTCTCCTCTCTCCTCTCTCTTCTCTCTCTCTCTCTCAGAGCCTCCTCCTCGACCGCCCTCACACCTTCCTCCTACTCTCCTCTTCCTCCCACCTCTTCTCTCAGCAGCCAGGTCGGCCTCGAAAAAAAGAGCAGAGTCACAAAATATAATGTAGAAGAGGCTGTTGAACGCCAGAGAGGGAGAGAGAGATGAGAGAGAGAGAGAGAGAGGGAGAGAGAGGGAGAGAGAGGAGAGAGAGAGAGAGAGAGAGAGAGAGAGGAGAGAGAGAGGGAGGGAGGGGAGAGGAGGGAAAGAGAGCCGGAGAGTGAGGGAGAGAGAGGGGGAGAGAGAGAGAGAGAGAGAGGGAGAGAGAGAGAGAGAGGAGAGAGAGAGAGAGAGAGGAGAGAGATGAGGAGAGAGAGAGAGAGAGAGGGGAGAGGAGAGGGAGAGAGGAGAGAGAGAGAGGAGAGAGGGAGGAGGGGGAGAGGTGGAGAGAGAGGGAAAGAGAGCGAGAGGGGGGAGAGGGAGAGAGGAGACAGAGAGGGAAAGAGAGAGAGAGAGAAGAGGGGGAGAGAGGAGAGAGACGAGAGAGGGAAAGAGAGACGACAGTGAGAGAGAGGGAGGAGAGAAGAGAGAGAGAGAGAGAGAGAGAGCGAGGGAGAGAGAGAGAGAGAGAGAGAGAGGAGGGGCGAGCGAGTCGAGGAGTGAGAGAGAGAGTGAGAGAGAGAGAGAGAATGTGTGTGATTAATTAAAGTGTAGCAAATGAGGAGAGAGGATCTGTGGTGTATTTACACGGCGGAATCACCTGCGATCACTCGGTCCAGGTAAACAGGACGGGACGGAGGAGGAGGAGGAGGAGGAGGAGGAGGGAGAAACCGAGGGATGAAACAGTTTGATGACGAGGACTTTGTCTCTAACTCCTGAACCTCTTTGGTCTCGTTTTTCAAAATAAAAGTCCTGCTCCTTTCTGCTCCGTGTTTCACTTCCTGAAGTTCAGGTCAGAGTTTCTCTTGATTGTTGGTCACATGACTGTTGGTCTCAGATGGATAAATCATGACGTCATAGAGGAGCTCAGAGTTTAATGGTTTTACACAATCTGACTAAAGTAAAAACATTTTATTTGAGGAGGAGTTTGTAAATGAGAAGTGAAGAAAAAAAGTTTTTTGACCATTTTCCAGCTTTGTTTTGGTTTGCTTTTTCTGATGGAAGCGTTCGTTGCACGTGATGTGTTTGAGGACCGTCGGGAAAGATAAAATGTGAGGAGAATGTGACGGTTTTCAACAGTGTAGTTTGGGAAATTGTATAAAGAAAACGTGCTTTTCATCCTGCTGGTGTTCAGAGGGTTAAAGGGTTTGTTATGTTAAGATGACATTAAGGGGAAATGTGTTTTTGTTGTTCTTGTTTGTATTTTGCATCCTGAAAATGTAATAAAACGTCCAAACCAAAATAAATAAATGGAGAAAAAATAAAGTATATCAAATAAAAACAGGAAGAACACACAATACCTTCTTCATCATCATCATCATCATCATCATCATCATCATCTGCTGAGGGTCATGGGATCATCAGGACACACAGGGAGAGCATCTGTGTACACACACACACACACACACACACACACACACACACACACACACACACACACACACATCATATACAGAAACAGCCTAAAAATGTAAGAACACTTGAAACACATTAACTAATATTGATATTAAGAGTCTAAAATGCATCCATAGCAGTACTTTGCTCCATCTACTGTACTAATACACTGTAGTAATACACTGACTAATACACCTGTAGTAATACACTGACTAATACACTGTAGTAATTACACTGACTAATACACTGTAGTAATACACTGTAGTAATACACTGTAGTAATACAGTGTAGTAATACACTGACTGATACACTGTAGTAATACACTGACTAATACACTGTAGTAATACACTGACTAATACACTGTAGTAATACACTGACTAATACACTGTAGTAATACACTGTAGTAATACACTGTAGTAATACAGTGTAGTAATACACTGACTGATACACTGTAGTAATACACTGAGTAGTACCTCATACAATCAGAACTGTCCCTTTAAATAACTTGTAATATAAATCATGGTCACTTACACTCACTGGTTCCGGAGAAGCTCCTCTTGAAACAGCTGATGTCATCAACACCGGAGGCCTCGATGATGTCACAGTGTGGTGTGTGTGTGTGTGTGTGTGTGTGTGTGTGTGTGTGTGTGTGTGTGTGTGTGTGTGTGTGTGGGCTCTCTGACCAAAATGCACCCGTTACACATTTCACTTGCATACAAGCATACAAACACACACCAGGACAAACAGTGTGTGTGTGTGTGTGTGTGTGTGTGTGTGTGTGTGTGTTGTGTGTGTGTGTGTGTGTGTGTGTGTGTACATACAATGCTGATCTGCTCCTGAGTCCTTCTGAGTCTTTGCATCTCCGGCGTGTCGGACACGATGCTGAAGCCTCGACCTTTACTCTCCTCAAAGGTCCTTCTTGTACTTCACCTGCAGGGGAGCAAGAGGGGCCGTTACAGAGCCTGATGTGTTACAGGGGCCCGATGTGTTACGGGGCCCGATGTGTTACAGAGCCTGATGCGTTACAGAGCCTGATGTGTTACAGAGCCCGATGCGTTACATGGGCCTGATGTGTTACAGGGGGCCCGATGTGTTACAGGGGCCCCGATGTGGTACAGGGGCCCGATGCGTACAGAGCCTGATGTGCTTACAGGGTCCCGATGTGTTACATGGGCCTGATGCGTTACAGGGTCCCGATGCGTTACAGAGCCTGATGTGTTACAGGGGCCCGATGTGTTACATGGGCCTGGATGCGGTTACAGATCCTGATGTGTTACAGGGGCCCGATGCGTTACAGAGCCCGATGTGTTACAGGGGCCCGATGCGTTACAGGGCCTGATGTGTTACAGGGGCCCGATGTTTTACAGGGGCCCGATGTGTTACAGGGGCCCGATGCGTTACAGAGCCCGATGTGTTACAGGGTCCCGATGCGTTACAGAGCCTGATGTGTTTACAGGGCCCCGATGTGTTACATGGGGCCTGATGCGTTACAGAGCCTGATGTGTTACAGAGCCCGATGCGTTACATGGGCCTGATGTGTTACAGGGGCCCTATGTGTTACAGCGGGCCCGATGTGTTACAGGGGCCCGATGCGTTACAGAGCCTGATGTGTTACAGGGTCCCGATGCGTTACAGAGCCTGATGTGTTACAGGGGGCCCGATGCGTTACAGAGCCCGATGTGTTACAGGGTCCCGATGCGTTACAGAGCCTGATGTGTTACAGGGGGCCCGATGTGTTACAGGGCCCGATGTGTTACAGGGTCCCGATGCGTTACAGAGCCCGATGTGTTACAGGGTCCCGATGCGTTACAGAGCCCGATGTGTTACAGGGCCCGATGTGTTACATGGGCCTGATGCGTTACAGAGCCTGATGTGTTACAGGGGCCCGATGCTTTACAGGGTCCCCGATGTGTTACAGGGTCCCGATGCGTTACAGAGCCCGATGTGTTACAGGGGCCCGATGTGTTACAGGGGCCGTTACAGGAAAAGTTCCGTAGATTTTCTCTCACATGCTCAGAAATGAATGAATTGATATCAGCCGCTGCTTCGTCACAAATTGATCTCAGAATAATATAACGATAAAAGCGAACGACAGTTTACCAGCGAGCGCCGATTAATATTTGCATTCTAAAGTCTAAAAAAATATATAAAATTAAATATAATAAAAAAAAAATGAAAAAAAATAAAATATATATATATATTATATATATATATAATATAGATATATATATATATATAATAAAAAATAAAAAATAAAAATAGTGATAAATTAAAAATTAAAAATTAAAAAAATCACTATTTCCTCGCCTTGGTTGGATCCAAATCCAAAATCACTGCTGCATCACTGCCAAACAGCAGGCAGAGCGGCCGATTTACAGCCCCACAACAACAGCAATAACGCAATAACATCATCAACAACAACAACAACAACAACAACAACAACAAGAGAGCAGCAGGCGGTTATTTCTCACTCTGCCTGAACTTCTCTTCGACCTTCAGAGGAAAACACTGCAGCTCATTTAGCCATAAAGTCCTCCTGCTGGTTGTCGATAGATATATGACTCAGACAGTGTGTGTGTGTGTGTGTGTGTGTGTGTGTGTGTGTGTGTGTGTGTGTGTGTGTGTGTGTGTGTGTGTGTGTGTGTGTGTGTGTGTTCTGCTCTCACGGTGATTGTCCCCGTTCGAGCTATAAAGCAGATTAAATCCACATTCATCAGTCGTAGGCTCCTTGCTGAGCTAATATGACAAGCTAACGAGCTAAATCACACACACAACACACACACACACAACACGCACACACGCGCACGCACCCACACACACACACACACACACACACACACACACACACACACACACACACACACACACACACAGGGAGGGTGGAATTAACAACTAGTGCAGGAGGAGGAGTCTGATAAAACTGTGATGTGGGACGGACCCGTAGGACGTATTTAAGAAGTGGAGGAACACGTTCTCACCCAACGCTTTACGGAACCCTCCAAGCCTCCGTTTGTAATGCCTCACATTTTAAAATAAACTTCAGGTGTTCACAAGAAACAACTGATGGGATGAATTAATTCATCACGTGTTTTTAAGTTAACTTCTGTACGTCACTTAAATGAAGTCAATTGTGACCTCTGGTATCATCCTGTGTAACCTGACCTAATGTTACGCTAGTTTGTTACATTGTTTTTGTTACGCAACTTTATGTTACGCTAAGTTTGTTACATTGTTTTTGTTACGCAACTTTATGTTAAGCTAAAGTTTGTTACATTGTTTTGTTACGAAACTTTATGTTGTTACATTATTTAGTTACATACATTTTGTTACGCTAGTTGTAATTTTTGTTATATTATTTTGTTACATACATTTTTTGTTACGCTAGTAATGTAGCTATGTAACAAAATGTAGCGAAACATAACGAGGGACATCAGATTTTTCAAATTAAAATCACATTTGGCCGTTTGCCAGCACCGTTCATATCCATACAAACCAATGTTTGTGATTAAACTGTTTAATAAAACATAAAGTTCTCGTCGACTGTCGCCTCTGAAATAATTAATAAACTTGATGAATTTCAGGTCAACTGAAGGGTCTCCGATGGAATTTGATGCCAACGTCCTCTGATTTGGGAAAAGTCATCAGGAGCTAGGGTGTGAATGGAAAAAAGGTTTTATAGTGGAACTAAAGAGGTAGATAAATAATAATCTATTTGGGCGCGAATCAATATTATATTTTAGCAACTTTGAACAAAACCTAAAGTTGTTTAATGCCAAACATGAATCGTCTGTTTTAGCTCGTTCATACAAACGTTTGAAGCAATATAAAAAAGCTATTCATCATCATTTCTGAATTGATGTCAGCAGCTGCTTCGTCACACCAGCGGGTCACATGATCACGTCCCATCCACTCCTCTACCATAAACAACAACAACTAGGTCAGAACATGAGAGGCCTCTGCAGCGTCTTTGTGTTATCATCACTTCCTGCAGCTGATGGGAAGTGATTTACACATCACACAGACTGGAGGAGGAGGAGGAAGAAGAGGAGGAAGAGGAAGAGGAGGAGGAGGAGGAGGAGGAGGAGGAGGAGGAGGAGGAGGAGGAGGAGGAGGAGGAGGAGGAGGAGGAGGAAAAGGAGGAGGTAAGGAAGAAGAGGAGGAGGAGGAGGATACAACATCAATATCTCTGCTGGAGGAAACAAGGAGATGAGGAAGCAGAGGAGATGAGGAAGCAAAGGAGACGAGGAAGCAAAGGAGACGAGGAGATGAGGAGAGTAAAGACGTGCAGGGTGAAATATCAAATCTAAAGACAGATGCTTTTGTTAAATCGAGCTCCGCGTCACTAAAGATAACATTGAGTTTCAGATTGATATTTCTGTGTCGTGACATTTAGAGAATCACTTTGATGTCGGCTTCATCCATGAAGTCAGGAAGCTGAACAGGAAGTAAAGTGGAACAATTCTGTCATTTTATGGACTTCTTTAAAAAAAAAGATGGCGGCTGCTGAGGAGAGTAAACAACAATGTAATGACTGTTAACGTGCAGCTGTGACATTTAAATAAAGTCATTTCAACGTGACTCTGAGGAAGAGGACGCCTCGTCTTCCTCTCCTGGTCGCAGCTGTGTGTTGGAAACGTGGAACCAGGAGAACACTGAGGAACCTTTCTGAAGATCTTCTTCTTTCGTTTGCCGTGAATGAATTTAAAGATATTAAATATAAATATATATATTATTGGTGCAGACGGAATGAAAGAAAGAAAAACAGAAAGAACGAGAGCGAAAACAAACAATAAACACAAAGAAAGATAGAAAACACAAAAAACAACAAGGCAGAGGGACAGATACATTAATGTCTGTAAATGAAAAACTGGTAATAAAGTTTTAAAAAAATGTTATGTGGGCAGAGCCGAACACACAACAACAACAACAACAACAACAACACATCCCATGACAAACAGCACGTGCCCTTCTGCTGACTGCTGAGTGGACATCTGTCCATTTAGTCCTGCTGTCCTGCTCACACACACACACACACCACACACACACACACACACACAGACTCACACACACACACACACACACACACACACACACACACACACACACACACACACACAACACACACACACGCACACACACACACACACACACACACAGGAGTGGAGCTGCGTTCTTTGCATCGGTCTGAGACTCGTCTCGTCGCAGCAGCTTCTTCTGACACACCTGAGCCGCTTGTTTTCCTGCCTGGGTGGTGCCAGAGGGGCGAGAGACAGGAGACAGTTTAACGGGTGGCGCTTGTTCCTCGTCAAACTTCACTGACCGGTCTGTTCAACCCTCTGTGACGCTGCAGCGTTCACGTTAGAGAGGGCATCCAAACAGGTGGTCGCCTGAGGGCCTGAGGGTGTGTAGGTGTGTGTAGGTGTGTGTAGGTGTGTATGTGTGTGTAGGTGTGTGTAGGTGTGCGTCTGATACCTGACTCTGTAGCTCGCTCTGCTGTCTCAGTCTCAGGTTCTCTGGGGTGTCGGTCACGATGGTGAACGAGGTCTTGGGGGTAATGTCTGGAGGAGAAAGGAGTTGCATGTGATCGCTGGTCAGGAGACTTCCATCAACGCCTGTGGGGTTAACCACTTATCACGTAGTTAACCCTTTAGCCCCAGAGCCCCCCCGCGAGCGCCCATTATGGGGCAAGCAAAGACACAAATACGTCAAGTGAACCACAACCGTTGATTAACTTCATTTAAATTGCTGAAATACAGTAAAGCATTGTGGGAAGAGTTATTGACGAACAGAAAAATGAAACTTAGCGTAGTACACTTTACAAAGTTGGCTTTCAATAAAAGACACGTCTTCGTAACCCTACGGCTTGTAGGAGTCTAACAAAGCTTTATAGATCCTTGTGTAGTATATTAGTACCTGAAAAGTCCAAATGCGGCCAAGGCTTTGTTTTGTTGAGATGTTTTGTCTTACAACTCTGTAGGTTGTTGTTTAGGCCTTGAAGCATCTGGAGAAACGCTGTGGGCGGCTCGAGAAAGCCTTTTTGGGGAATCTTGATCAAATAATGTTGAGATCATGACGTTTATAGTTATGATTCAAAACATGGTATAAAAGTTTCATTTTTGGAAATATACATTTTATTCAAAATACAATTCTGAAAAAATCTATATAAATTAACACAAGTATTATAACTTATTTGGGGTTCATACGACTACTACAACTTACATTGTTGCGTTACATTGTTGCGTTACACCGTTGCGTTACACCGTTGCGTTACACCGTTGCGTTCTGCACCGTTGCGTTGCACCGTTGCGTTGCACCGTTGCGTTACACCGTTGTGTTAAACCGTTTGCGTTGCACCGTTGCGTTGCACCGTTGCGTTGCACCGTTGCGTTGCACCGTTGCGTTACACCGTTGCGTTGCACCGTTGCGTGTGCACCGTTGCGTTTGCACCGTTGCGTTTAAAACCGTTGCGTTAAAACCGTTGCGTTGCACCGTTGCGTTGCACCGTTGCGTTGCACCGTTGCGTTGCACCGTTGCGTTGCACCGTTGCGTCTTGCACCGTTAAGTTACACAGTTGCGTTACACCGTTGCGTTACACCGTTGTGTTAAACCGTTTGCGTTTGCACCGTTGCGTTTGCACCGTTGCGTTGCACCGTTGCGTTTGCACCGTTGCGTTACACCGTTGCGTTACACCGTTGCGTTAAAACCGTTGCGTTAAACCGTTGCGTTAAACCGTTGCGTTACACCGTTGCGTAACACCGTTGTGTTTAAACCGTTGCGTTGCACCGTTGCGTTGCACCGTTGCGTTGCACCGTTGCGTTGCACCGTTGCGTTACACCGTTGCGTTAAACCGTTGCGTTAAACCGTTGCGTTAAACCGTTGCGTTACACCGTTGCGTTACACCGTTGCGTTACACCGTTGCGTTGCACCGTTGCGTTGCACCGTTAAGTTACACAGTTGCGTTACACCGTTGCGTTACACCGTTGCGTTACACCGTTAAGTTACACCGTTGCGTTACACCGTTAAGTTACACAGTTGCGTTACACAGTTGCGTTACACAGTTGCGTTACACCGTTGCGTTACACCGTTGCGTTACACCGTTGCGTTACCACCGTTGCGTTACACCGTTGCGTTACACCGTTGCGTTTGCACTGTTAAGTTACACAGTTGCGTTACACAGTTGCGTTACACGGTTAAGTGCCGTTGCGTTACATGTCTCTGCGTTACTTATGTATGTAACTTATGTATGTAACTTTAAAAAACATGACCTCTGGTATCTCTGGACTTTCTCCTGGGTGAAAGTCGTGTGTCTTTAATGTTACGTTAAATTGGTTACGTTATTTCGTTACTAACGTTAATTTTGTTTGTTACGTCATATTTATTTAAATATTTGCTTTGTTTAAAACATCATTGTAGTTTTATTTGTGTATGTAGAAGCTGACGTTAATGGATTTAAGTTTTCACAATGCAGCGTTATCTTAATATCGGACCCTCAAAGGTCACATTCATGTTTTCCACAGACTTTATTAGCGTGAATGTCAAGCTCTGTATTTTCCCTCACTCTGTAAAGTCATTTCTGGTCAGTCCTCTGAAACAATAGAGGAACCTGAATGAGGTAACGACCCACCAGGCGGTGACATCAGCAACAAAGACCCATTGAAGGGAGGAAGAAGCTGCCGTCGCTCTCTGTACCTCACTGGACCTTTGAGTCCCCGTGAGTGACCTTTTGTTTTCTTCTGTTTCCAAAAACAACACCGGTGAGTTGGGATTTAAAGCTTCTGTCTGCAGGAAGCACGAAGGTCAAAGGTGAGTCCAGCGGATGGGGAGACACTCCCACTCTGCAGGAGGAACATTTCAAAGCGTATTTACGTGTATAAGAAGTTATTATAAGTGTTAGTGGAGCTGCTGGACGTTAGCGTAGCATAGCACCGATCGATCCAGACAAGCATTTAAAAAGTTATTTGCTTGTCGTCTTGAGGAGAAAACTAACAAAACATGAATTCATACTTTTTACTAATCTGCATCATAGTGTAGTTATTTCGGCATCTTTTTTATCCGTTTATTGCCATTAAATCACAGCAGAATCAGTTTATTTTGTGTTCGTACAGCTGCAGTAAACCAGCGACGTGAGTCTTGTTGGATTACAGTGAGTATGAATATTTGCTCCGCGTTTGGTGTGAACACAGCATTAAAAAAACATAAATCACCTTGATTTATAGCAAAAATGGCGCCTGTGACTCAACTCACGGTGGGCGGAAACATGATTCATGAAGAGATCTCAAAAGAAAATCAGTGAAAGCAGAGAAACACCAACGCCGACTCAAAGACAAACTCTCAACCAGTGGCGGCCGGCCAATAGAGGGCCGCGGGGCCTGGCCCCACCCACCTTGAGCCAGAAAAAAAAGAAAAAAAGAAAGAAAAAAAAAAACATTATTTATAATTTTAATTATAAAAAAATTATAAAAATATTAATAACTTATACTAATTGTCAATATTTATGTGTTTGAGCTATGGAATGTACCCCAGTAATATTTGTAAAATAGGATATCTGCGCTAAATATCTGCTTTTCCTGCTCGTCCTCTCTGCTCTGAGCTGCTCATGCACTTGTCTGCTGGTCTCTAATGCTCGTGCACATGCGGGGCCACGAAGCTTTTGGCCAAAGAAAGTCGGGTCTAATACGCAGTTTAGCCAATCACTGACTAAAGATATAAATGATGGACATATCATTTATCCAATCCGCGCCCTAAAAAGGACTTCTGCGGGGCCAGGCCCCGGGTGCGTTCACAGCTAGTCTCTCGTTCTCATCTCGCGTGTTCTCGTTCTCTTCGCTTGTATTCTCGTCTGCCCGTCTCTCTCAGCGCCATTTTAACGTCATGACAATGGAGCCCTAAGACTCAAGCCTAACTAGATCAAATCTCTCCTCCAAGACTTGGACTGCATGCTGCTGTTGGTTATAAGGGATTACATTCTGGAGGAAGTAAAGAAAGCTGATTTGTATCGCCAAGTGGACGAGAAGAGTCAACTGATATTTCCAGCTGATGCTCATGCTAAGCTACATCGGCGCTAACGGTACATCACTATCCAGAACGCCGCGGACACCATCGCTCCAGCGCTTATGACGGGCTGCTGTCACGAGGGGAGCCACAGTGCAGTTTTATTCCTGGCATTGCCCTCTGGAACTAAGCAGCGGCGACGGGGAGGGAGAGGCCAGGGCTACCGTTAGCTAGCGGGGCTAACGTGCTACCGTTAGCTAGCGGGCTAACGTGCTACCGTTAGCTAGCGGACTTACGTTAGCCCGCTAGCACTGCTACACAAAGAGGAAAACGGTTGTTTAGTTACAGACGGAACAACATCCCAAATGTGGACATGCTATTCGCCCAGCTGCAGAAGAGGAACATCGACCCTGTCTTCGTTAAAGGACGTGTCCAGAGGTTCAGACAGCATTCAAAAAAAGCAGGTAAATAACTATACTGTAACGGACTGAGTGACATGTCATGTTAACCTGTTATGTTAAGTGTTATTGTGTTTACAGGAAGAAGTTGTTCTAGATAAGATTACTGGTTATTGTAATTACTGGGTTCAGGAGGTCAGTGAATGTCTCACGAGCTTGTAGCTTGTCTACCTGAGCTACCTGTTATCAGCAGAGCGAGTGAGGTGGGTTGTTGTTGTGGTTGGAGCCTGTGGAGAGGAGGCTATCACCGGGAGCAGAGTGACGCATGTTACGAAGTTTTGACTGTTGTTCTGGGCTAGGCTACGGCCCACAGTAGCCTGTTCTGTTGTTACCGAATAAACACACAATAAGCAAGCTAACGTCTCGTATTTACATGTGATAGGAACCATCTTTACGTCCTATGTTTGTGTTGGGACACTTTTAGTTGTGACAAGCTCCTGAAAACATGTGCCGCGGTAGAAGTGTTTACTCCGCTAAAAGATAGTTTAAAAGATATAAGTTAAAGTGACAACAACGTGTTGATTTGTCGAAGTATATTGTTATCCAAGTGGACCATCTCCCTCTCAGTTGTGTGCAGCAGCGAGGTCTGTTATGTTAATGATTCGTCGCACATATTTACGTGCAAACAGTTTACTGTGTAACGTGAACGCCAACTTGTTTTGTCTGTTGAAATGTAATTAAACAGTTGGACGGTGGATTGATGACGGTGGTGTTGACTGAGGCACACGTTAAGAATAAATCCATCAGTAACAGAAGAACCAAGGGGTCGTGTATTTCCTGGAGGGAGTGATAAGTTGCTCACGTCCAACAGTCTGTAAAAGCCTACATGGGCCTAGTCATCAAAGTGAATGAATATGATAGAAAACATCACAATGATATTTGTTTAAATATTTTAAAAGGATCAGATTTTTATAAAAATGCGGGTAGTTAATAACATGCTTATTCAGGTGTCCACCAAGTCAATTTCTAGAAGAGGCCTAGTTGTTTTTGAAGATGGCAAGTTGGCAACTATTCAATAACATAGTGGACTGTTTTCTGAAAGGGAGGACACGCTGGTAACTGACCGTCTGATACAATTTGATGATGTAGTTATAATTTCCCATCATCTAAAGTTATTTGTACGATTTTACATACATTGTATTGTAGAAATACTTGACTTGGACATAAGTGTTCAATCAGGATCACTTTCATCAAAATAGCTTTATTGATAATGTAAGTTGATTTATCTTTTACAGGTATGTGATGCCATCCTGATGAAGCCAAGGAGCGGTTCTCCTCTTCACAGAGACTGTCAGTCTTCTCAGGATCCTCATCACCATGACAACAGCTGAATCCAGAGGTGTTTCTGTACTCTGAAGAGGATCAAGACCTTCCTGAGAAACACCATGACACAGGATGGCCTTAATGCTCTGGCTATGCTCTCCATGGAGAAGAAACTTGTCAGGGACATGCCTGACTTCAACAAGAAGGATATATATATATATGTATGTATGTATGTATGTATGTATGTATGTGTATATATATAATGTATGAAAAAAAAATACTGAATTGTATGAATAATGTCCATATTATGTCAGTGTTGGAATAAATGTTTAAATATTCAACTGCAAAGTAGTAATGCGTTTTTTATACCTTTTTTGCATTGAATCATACTAGGATTTTTGCTGAAATTGATTGGCTGGCCCCACCCAAAAAAAAATCCACCAGCCGCCACTGCTCTCAACCAAAACATCTTCAGCTTCATCGCCTCACATTAAATGGAAGTTTATCATTTTGTCCACCAACAATAATAATATCCCCAAATGTCCTGAAAATGCTCCTCAATACTTGCATTTAGTGCTTATTTCATTAACAGTATAAATTATTATTTGTATAATATGTAGTTTTGGTTTTCGGTGAGGAACACTGAAGGTTTTTTAAAAATGAACCAGAACTGAGAGGTTTTCTAAAAGGGACCCTGGTGCTCAGAGACACTCCCACTTTAGTCCACAGGGGGCGCCAGAACCAACACTACCTCTTTAGTCCACAGGGGGCACCAGAACCAACACTACCACTTTAGTCCACAGGGGGCACCAGAACAAACACTACCTCTTTAGTCCACAGGGGTTGCCAGAACCAACACTACCTCTTTAGTCCACAGGGCCAGAACCAACACTACCTCTTTAGTCCACAGGGGGCACCAGAACCAACACTACCTCTTTAGTCCACAGGGGGCACCAGAACCAACACTACCACTTTAGTCCACAGGAGGCACCAGAACCAACACTACCTCTTTAGTCCACAGGGGGCGACAGAAACAACACTACCTCTTTAGTCCACAGGGGGCACCAGAACCAACACTACCTCTTTAGTCCACAGGGGGCACCAGAACCAACACTACCACTTTAGTCCACAGGAGGCACCAGAACCAACACTACCTCTTTAGTCCACAGGGGGCACCAGAACCAACACTACCACTTTAGTCCACAGGAGGCACCAGAACCAACACTACCTCTTTAGTCCACAGGGGGCGACAGAAACAACACTACCTCTTTAGTCCACAGGGGGCACCAGAACCAACACTACCTCTTTAGTCCACAGGGGGCACCAGAACCAACACTACCACTTTAGTCCACAGGAGGCACCAGAACCAACACTACCTCTTTAGTCCACAGGGGGCACCAGAACCAACACTACCTCTTTAGTCCACAGGGGGCACCAGAACCAACACTACCTCTTTAGTCCACAGGGGGCGACAGAAACAACACTACCTCTTTAGTCCACAGGGGGCACCAGAAACAACACTACCTCTTTAGTCCACAGGGGGCGACAGAAACAACACTACCTCTTTAGTCCACAGGGCCAGAACCAACACTACCTCTTTAGTCCACAGGGGGCGCCAGAACCAACACTACCTCTTTAGTCCACAGGGGGCGCCAGAACCAACACTACCTCTTTAGTCCACAGGGCCAGAACCAACACTACCTCTTTAGTCCACAGGGGGCGCCAGAACCAACACTACCTCTTTAGTCCACAGGGGGCGCCAGAACCAACACTACCTCTTTAGTCCACAGGGCCAGAACCAACACTACCTCTTTAGTCCACAGAGGGCGCTAGAACCAACACTATCTTGTTCCGCGCTGCAGAGTTGTGAATTCCGGCATCGCCAACTCCGATCTTCTTCTTCTTCTTCTTCTTCTTCTTCTTCTTCTTCGTTATTCTTCACCTTCCTCCTGTTTCAGTCTTCGTCGTGTTCGTCTCACTCGTCTTCTCTTCCTTCCTGTTGAGCCTCAGTGTGTGTGTGTGTGTGTGTGTGTGTGTGTGTGTGTGTGTGTGTGTGTGTGTGTGTGTGTCTTGTTTTTGTCCCACCAGTGGGTCCCTTTGTTTCCCTTCTGCTACTCTCGGTGTTACATAAACACACAAACTAATTTTGTCCTGAAGTTTCACTTCACCTGTTCCCGTCACCAGTGGCAACCATGGATGCTTTGTTCGTTTGGTGCAACCCAATACTTTGAGACAAAGAGCGGCTCTGTGGGATATTTCACACACACACACACACACACACACACACACACACACACACACACAGGAGGCCGCGCTGGCTGGACAAGCAGCTCGGCACAGTAACTCAGCCTGTGTGAGTCTCTAACCGCCGCTCTGCTCGGCTCTTCATTTCATTTGCTGTTCAACATCGTCAAAGATTGAGAACGACAAGACAAGTGTTCTCCTCAGAAAACAGGAAACACGTCCGTACGAAGAGATTAAAAACTAAATAACGTAAAAAAAGGTATCCAAACTGTTATGGGTCCAGCTTCAGACACACCAGATCCTACACTTCCCACAATGCAACTCCAGAGATAGTCAAACGTCAACCTCCTGACATCACAACCCTGGTTTTTAGCCTTCATCATCTTTGTTTTTAGCTTTCATCATCTTTGTTTTTAGCCTTCACCAACTTGGTTTTTAGTCTTCATCATCTTTGATTTTAGTCTTCATCATCTTTGTTTTTAGTCTTCATCATCTTGGTTGTTAGCCTTCATCATCTTGTTTTTAGCCTTCGCCATCTTGGTTTTTGCATGTCGCCATCTTGGTTTTTAGCCTTCATCATCCTGGTTTTTTATCCTTCATCATCTTGGTTTTTATCCTTCATCATCCTGGTTTTTGCCCGTCACCATGTTGGGTTTCGGCTGTCGCCATCTTAATAGTTTGCCACCAAAAGTGACTCTAGAGTGACTCTAGAGGGCGGAGCGAAGTACAACCGAACGCTGAAATAGACGTTTTTAGGCGACCAAAATGTTACAATTAACTTTCATGAAGTGCAAACACTGTGAGAGAGTTGAAGTTGTAAGACGAAGGCACGGACGACTCCCGGACCGGACCGGACCACGGCGTGGTAACGACCTGTCAATCACCAGGTAGCCCCGCCCTAAAGCTACGTGGTACCACGGTGAGTTTGTACTGAACGTAAATGAGCTGAAATTAAAAGCTGACAGGAAGTGGAATTAATGAATAGATTTACGTAACAGAGCAGTTTCACTTTCTCTATCACACAGAAACAAACAAATTCCAGGATTAAAAAAACTCATTACACAAACTGCTTAACAAACAATACGGTGTTTGAGCCTCATTAGCTAAATATAAACTTCTCCAGAACAAACACACAGACAGCGTTCTTTAAAGTGTTTTCAATAGTTCCCTCAGACGCATCCTGCCTTTCTGTTGCTGCGCGGTTAAGACACCAGATTTACAACACACCAGTGTGTGTGTGTGTGTGTGTGTGTGTGTGTGTGTGTGTGTGTGTGTGTGTGTGTTGTGGATACGCATTTAGATTTACCATTGTCTATAATGTTGCCGTGACATTTGCCAAACGACGGCAGTCTTCTCTCTCCCAGCAGCAGTGACGCACAGAGAGAGAGAGAGTGTGTGTGTGTGTGTGTGTGTGTGTGTGTGTGTGTGTGTGTGTGTGTGTGTGTGTGTGTGTGTGTGTGTGTGTGTGTGTGTGTGTGTTCTCGCTGGTCAGTCTGGACGCTCTCCATCTTCCCGCTTCGGTGTTGATGAAGTTCTCGGTGTGAGCTCAGGACAGACTTGGCTCCTGTAGATTGTCTCATGCTCTCTACGTATCGACGTTTGCATGCAGCGGAAGACAGGAGGAGAGGAAAGGAGATGAGGAGAGAGGAGAGGAGGAGAGGAGGAGAGGAAAGGAGATGAGGAGAGAGGAGAGGAGGAGAGGAAAGGAGATGAGGAAAGAGGAGAGGAGGGCTTATGCTCTGTTCCCACCAAACATGCCGCCAAGTTTGACCTCATATTATTATATTACACTATTATCATACCAGTAGAGACCGGACGACACTGCGTATGAATGAATGAACCACGTATACAAACGCCCGTATGAAGTCATTGTGAGTGTTGATGGAGCAGCTACGACGTTAGCATGTGTTGTTAGCGTAGTGGTGAGTCCTTCGTCGTCAGTCACCTGAGTCCTTAGTGTCGTTATTCAAGAGAGTCGTTGTAATTCCTTGTGAGTCCTTGGTGTCGTTGTGAGTCGTTGTGAGTCGTTAGTGTAGTTTGAGTCGTTGTGAGTCCTTGTGAATTGTTGGTGTCGTTGTGAGTCCTTGTGAGTTGTTGTGAGTCCTTGGAGTCATGGTGTCGTGTGTCGTTGTGAGTCGTTGTGAGTCCTTGGTGTCGTTGTGAGTCATTGTGAGTCCTTGTGAATTGTTGGTGTCGTTGTGAGTCCTTGTGAGTTGTTGTGAGTCCTTGGAGTCATGGTGTCGTGTGTCCTTGTGAGTCCTTGTGAGTCCTTGGTGTCGTTGTGAGCCTTGTGAGTCCTTGGTGTCGTTAGTGTTGTTGTGAGTCCTTGTGAGTCCTTGTGAGTCGTTAGAGTTGTTAGTGTTGTTGTGAGTCGTTGTGAGTCGTTGTGAGTCGTGAGTGTTGTTGTGAGTCGTTGTAAGTCCTTGTGAGTCGTTAGAGTCGTTAGAGTCGTTAGAGTCGTTGTGAGTCCTTGTGAGTCCTTGTGAGTCCTTGTGAGTCGTTAGAGTCGTTGTGAGTCGTTGTGAGTCCTAGTAAGTCCTTGTGAGTCGTTGTGAGTCGTTGGTGTCGTTGTGAGTCCTTGGTGTCGTTGGTGTCGTTGTGAGTCCTTGTAAGTCCTTGTTAGTCGTTGTGAGTCGTTGTGAGTCGTTGTGAGTCGTTAGAGTCGTTAGAGTCGTTAGAGTCGTTGTGAGTCGTTGTGAGTCGTGAGTGTTGTTGTGAGTCGTTGTAAGTCCTTGTGAGTCGTTAGAGTCGTTAGAGTCGTTAGAGTCGTTGTGAGTCGTTGTGAGTCCTTGTGAGTCCTTGTGAGTCGTTGGTGTTGTTGTGAGTCGTTGTAAGTCCTTGTGAGTCGTTAGAGTCGTTGTGAGTCGTTGTGAGTCCTAGTAAGTCCTTGTGAGTCGTTGTGAGTCCTTGTGAGTCGTTGTGAGTCGTTGGTGTCGTTGTGAGTCCTTGGTGTCGTTGGTGTCGTTGTGAGTCCTTGTAAGTCCTTGTTAGTCGTTGTGAGTCGTTGTGAGTCGTGAGTGTTGTTGTGAGTCGTTGTAAGTCCTTGTGAGTCGTTAGAGTCGTTAGAGTCGTTGTGAGTCGTTGTGAGTCCTAGTAAGTCCTTGTGAGTCCTTGTGAGTCGTTGGTGTCGTTGTGAGTCCTTGGTGTTGAACGACGTCACATCCTGCTGTCCAGCTGCTGCAGATCCGTCTCCCTTCCTGCTTCTCTCCAGTGAAACAATGGCGGCTCCAGAAGAGAGCAGAGATCTGTCTCCGTGGGCAGCAGCGTTACGTAAGCACTCTGCTTTTCATCACAACATTCTGAGCTGCTATTAACACTCAAACCAACACGGGAAACCAAGGCGCCTCACACGGAATAAAGGACTCTTTCAGGCTTCAGATGGGTCGTCTTCGTGTTCAGAGGAGCAGCTGATGGCAGCGTTACATAAGCAGCTTTGATTATTATTAATTAGCAGAAAGGAACTTAATTAACAGAAATATCTCACACAGGAGGACGCTTCTGTTTCTCTGCTGCAGGATCTCTGCTGCTCGTTATGTTAAACAACCAGCTGTATCGCACTGTTACTGACACCAAAGGCCTCTTTCTGAGGGAAATATATATAATAATATAATATACTAGACTGTTTTTCATTTTTCACGTGAGTCGGTAGTCTGTACTCAACAGTCAGTCATGACAGAAGCGAGTCCTCCGAATAAATGTGTGTGTAAGTGTGTGTCACGTCCTCTTCCTCCCATATACCTGTTTGTGAGAAGTCCTTACTGGTCGTAAATGGACCTGTACTTGTATTTCTCTTTCTAGTCTTCCGACCACTCAAAGCCAATAGAAAACCTCCCATTTTTAGGCCCTTTCCTCAAAAATGGCCTCCACTAAAAAGGGTGTATCTCTGCAACCACTAGGGCTATTTGAATAATTGTGGTTATAATAAAAGGTACACATGTGAGATTTTGTTCAAATGTGTAAATATCAGTCTATATGTTACTGGTTAAGAGTAAATGAAGATGACACACAGAAACAAATTAAAAGGTTTCAGGTCCGCCTATAAAAGAATTACTTTCAAGATGATTATTTCTTTGAAATGATGCAGCTGTAAGGTCCAACTCTAACCCAAATCATAACACAATATGTGAACATTCTCTAACCCAAATCATAGCTCAATATGTGAACATTCTCTAACCCAAATCATAGCACAATATGTGAACATTCTCTAACCCAAATCATAGCTCAATATGTGAACATTCTCTAACCCAAATCATAGCTCAATATGTGAACATTCTCTAACCCAAATCATAGCTCAATATGTGAACATTCTCTAACCCAAATCATAGCACAATATGTGAACATTCTCTAACCCAAATCATAGCACAATATGTGAACATTCTCTAACCCAAATCATATCACAATATGTGAACATTCTCTAACCCAAATCATAGCTCAATATGTGAACATTCTCTAACCCAAATCATAGCTCAATATGTGAACATTCTCTAACCCAAATTATAGCTCAATATGTGAACATTCTCTAACCCAAATCATAACACAATATGTGAACATTCTCTCTGCAAAGGTTGACTTTGATAAAGTGAAGCAGAACAGAGTTAGAGAGGGTTTAGAACAGAGAACATTCAGCCGAGGACTCCAACATTTGCATTGGGGCACATCTGTGACATTTGAATTTTCTCATGTACCAAACCATATATTTCACTTGTATATTACTTATGGTGTTCAATACATCCAAATACAGCAGTTTGGGGCTTTGTTTCATAAAACAAGCTATGATTTCAGTTTTATATAACAATCGCTCAGTCTGAACCCTGATTGGTTTTTAAAAGGTTAACACAACATCTTTCACCCATTCATAGACTGATGGGAGGAGCCACCTGCCGACCAGGACTAACTAACATTCACACACACCGTATGCACAGCTACGGGAGCAATTTGGGGTTAAGCGCCTCGCCCGAGGACACATCGACATGGGCTAGCGGAGCCGGGGATCGAAACGCCGATCCTCTGATTGAAGGACTATCCCGCTCACTACTGAGCCACAGTCGCCCCCGTGTTGTGTCAGCTGTTTTACGCTGAAGTCAGTGAGGTGAGAGTGTGTGGAGTCTCATGCTCTGTAATCCGTCTCCACTCGTCCTCCTGGAGCTGCAGGACGACCTCAAGGAGCACGAGACCCCCTCGGTAACGCCATGCAGACTCTGAGCCCATTCGCAAAGGACTTCTTATTGTCTTCACGGAAGGCTGAGTTTCATGAAAATATGTAGAATATATACAGGATTCTTACGGTCATGGAAAAGTCATGGAATTTTAAAATGGTTATTTCCAGGCCTGGAAAAGTGCTTGAAAAAAAAAAATCCCCAAAGTGTTGTAAAAGTCATGTAAACATGTTATATTCATGTGTTCATGACGTTCATTTACGCTGAGTTTGAAATAATTAATATGCTTTTAAAAGAAAGACTCAAAATATAAGCAGGCATACATACAGGCATCTATATAAATGTTTATTCTTTTAATCAAACTATTGTCTCATTCATTTGAGTCATTTAAGGTTTACTGGATGCTTTGTATTCTCATTGTTAGTTTAAATACTACATTTACCCACTTTTTACTGTTTACACCCAGATTTCACTAAATGTTTGGTCATGGAAATTTGGTTTAAGGTCATGGAAAAGTCATGAAATCCATTGGTCAAAATGTGTATGAACCTTAAGATATAAGAAATATAGAGACAGAGATCAGGACTCACGCATTGCAGTAGGGCTTCTTGTCGTAGCCTTTGTAGTTCTTCATGTTCAGGGTCATCTTGCAAACCTCGCAGTGGAAACATCCTTTATGCCAGTTCTGGAAACAACACACACACACACACAAATGTCAATATTAGATTTGATGGGTCGGTTTCAGAAAAAAACAAGATGGCGACGGCCAAAAACCAAGATGGCGATAGCACAAAACCAAGATGGCTACACCCACTTCCTGCGTACGGTCTTGACTTCCTGGTGCAGCAGCAGAGGTTCGTAGGTGTTTTCCTGTTTTTGGTAAGTGCTGACTCCTTGTGCCTTCTAACTACTGATCTGGCGTCAGTCAGGGTGCTTCGACTTCCTCTTCGTCCTGTTATCACATGACCAGGAATCCCACACTGAGATCACATGACAACAACTAAACCGCACAACCCGCCCGTCAATCAAACAGCATGGGCGGGACTGTCCGCCTTGCACCTCCTGAGTGTTTAGAACTAAATATAAATACAGTGGGAGGCCGGATTATTAAAATGTGGCCGACCGCAGAGCCAGTTTGCTGCCAAACGTTTGCTCGTTCAATTTACAGTTCAGATCTCCCTCCATCTGTCCTGCGTTAGGATTATTCAAATCCTCAGAGAGGGAATCGGCTCTAAATGATGTGTTTGGGTTGTTAATATGCTCATTCGTCTTCTATATTCATCCCGTGCTTCATTTCAGGGAATCAGGAGGTAGTTTGATTTGATTATTCCTTCTGGTATCGACGTATTATGTTGATTATAAGCATGTTAGAAACTATTCTGCATTGAAGATTCTGTCCACCAGAGGGCACTGACAAGTTTGTTTTTCATGTATAGATGGAGAACATTCGCTATCTTTAATGACCACATTGAAGTTTGTTTACGTTAAACAAACATTATCTTATTCAAAACAATGACATCAGACATACTTTGGTGACTTAAAGCTGCATTCTCTCTCCTGACCACCAGGGTGCGACTCCACTGGTTGTACAGAAGTATATGCTCCAAATGTTAAAGCTGTATTCTCTCTCCTAACCACCAGGGGGTGACTCCTCTGCTTGTATAGAAGTCTATGCTTCATGTGTTAAAGCTGCATTCTCTCTCCTGACCACCAGGGGGCGACTCCTCTAGTTGTATAGAAGTCTATGTTTCATGTGTTAAAGCTGCATTCTCTCTCCTGACCAGCAGGGGGAGACTCCTCTGGTTGTATAGAAGTCTATGCTTCATGTGTTAAAGCTGCATTCTCTCTCCTGACCACCAGGGGGCGACTCCTCTGGTTGTATAGAAGTCTATGCTTCATGTGTTAAAGCTGCATTCTCTCTCCTGACCACCAGGGGGCGACTCCTCTAGTTGTATAGAAGTCTATGCTTCATGTGTTAAAGCTGCATTCTCTCTATTGACCACTAGGAGGCAACTCCTCTGGTTGTATAGAAGTATATGCCTCATGTGTTAAAGCTGCATTCTCTCTCCTGACCACCAGGGGGCGACTCCTCTGGTTGTATAGAAGTCTATGCTTCATGTGTTAAAGCTGCATTCTCTCTCCTGACCACCAGGGGGCGACTCCTCTGGTTGTATAGAAGTCTATGCTTCATGTGTTAAAGCTGCATTCTCTCTCCTGACCACCAGGGGGCGACTCCTTTGGTTGTATAGAAGTCTATGCTTCATGTGTTAAAGCTGCATTCTCTCTCCTGACCACCAGGACTCCTCTGGTTGTATAGAAGTCTATGCTTCATGTGTTAAAGCTGCATTCTCTCTCCTGACCACCAGGACTCCTCTGGTTGTATAGAAGTCTAAATGAGCAGCTTTGTGAGTTATAACTGACACAAAAAGTCTAATTTCAGCAACAGATCCTAAGAAACTCTGAAACCAACCTCCTCCTCCTCCTCCTCCTCCTCCTCCTCCTCCTCCTCCTCCTCCTCCTTTACTCCACTACTTCACGTCAGCTTTACAAAACAAAAGCTGGATTTGTTTTTTACAAATGGGATCTTGTGTGTTTTGTGTGCGTTCGCTGTCACTTTGTGTCTTTTGTCATCAGCTATGTTTCACACGCTGTCGTGTCACCTGATGCCTCGTAGGACAGAAGACCGCCGAAGATAAATTAATAATGCATCATCATTATGTAACTGACTATCACAGAGGGGTTGCCATGCAAACATGAAGAGCAACACTGGCTTCTCGTGCACTATTATATATATATATATATATATATATATATATATATATATATATATATATATATATATCCCTTATTTAGTAATGTAATGGTGTATTTTAGGCTTTCTGTAACGACTGCTGCATGCAACACTATGTGGAACAGATTTGTATATTTATAGTTTTTCATGAGTTGCATTGTCAACACAAGGTAGGAAAATACAACGAGGTGCAAAAATATATTTGAACCAGGAAATTCATCAGAATCCTTCATGAGATAATAAATATGTAATTTAGTATAAAGTGTATTTTAATAAGAAAAGAACAGATGTGCAGACGGTGTTGAAGGAACTTGTCCTGAGTCAGAGATAAAGGAATATTAAAGGAATATTTTAAGTAATGAGATGTATAAAATGTGCTAAATTAACCATAAACGTCCACCTTAAGTCTCTGTTACGTATACAATAGTTTGGGGGTTTAATAACTAAATAAAACAAAATTATAGGTTTTCTCTGAACTATATTCCTTTAATGGATCAGTTCATTATTATTTATAATAAGACTTTATAATAAATAACCTCTGTTACACTGTTGTTTGTTTGGCATCTTTACACTATTGTTTTGTTTATTTTGTTACTTAATTTAATGTAATATTATTCTATTCTATTTGTTTAATATATTGTACATTTTTCTTAATATTCTATCCTATTATTTGTATATATTGTGCATCTGTATCTGTTCTTGCTCTACCTGCATGTATAGCTGCTGCTGCATCTCCCTGCTGCACTGCTTCACGTTTCTTCACCTGCATGCTTTTATTGCTCACATATTTCATGCACGAGCTGGAGCAGAAGTAATAAACACATGAATCAGACTCACCTTGTCCAGGCAGCTGACTTTCTCCGTCGGGTAGACGATCTTCCCGCAGCGCGCGCACTGGGGGTTCATGTCCTCACCTGCAGGTCCACGTGTCCCTGTGTTGATGTCCGGAGCGCGGGGTCCCCGTTGAGGCACAAAAGCAAAGTGTGTGTGTGTGTGTGTCTGTGTGTCTGTGTGTGTGTGTGTGTGTGTGTGTGTGTGGTGGAGAGACGCGGCGGTTCACGGCTCACCGTCCGGCGTGGAGATGAAGCTGCGCTGGATCGCTCCGGCGCGCAAAAAGCTGGCGGGAGTTAGTGCGGAGGAAACCGGAAGTCAGCAGAGGCAAAACCGGAAGTGATATTTTGTTACCCTCGAAAAAGATAAAATAAAATAAAAACGTAGTATTTGTTATTTTGCTGAGTAATCTTCTGAAATAAAAATGAATTAGTTTCTTCAGTCAAGTAGATAATCGAAAGAAAATGAAATCCTTACAATAATTATTAAATAAAAAATGTCAAACATCTGATGCTTTCTGGTTATTGATGAAATAAAGTAAAAAGATTAAGTAATAGAGCTGAATTCAACGGTTTCTCTTTCCATACCTACAGTAAACTTCTGTGGATCACGAAAATACAAATTCAAAGAAAAAACTACAAATTATATTTTCGCATTAAGGCTTTATATATATATATATATATATATATATATATATATATATATATATATATATATATATATATATATATATCATATAGCATCATATATATATATATATATATATATGATGCTCATTGTAGAATATATTGTAGAATATATGTCAGTTAATAAAATGGAAATTCCAAATAAGTTTCTATTAATATATATATATATATATTAATAGAAACTTATTTGGAATTTCCATTTTATTAACTGACAAATTCCATTTTATATTAATAGAAACTTATTCGGAAATTCCATTTTATTAACTGACATATTCTACAATGAGCATCAGACAGACCCATTAGTCACGTAAAGATGCTATAAAATACATAAAGAATACAGCTGTAATGCTGTTTTGTGATTAAATATATATATATGCCTCCTCTCATTGGCTCCACGTACAAAATAATAAATATATTTTACATTTACATGAGATTCTGGCTGGAAAGATTGACTTAAACCTTTTACAAGCAAACAGCTCCCCCTACTGGCTGAAGGAGGTCATCAATAACATCTTCAAATATTCAACAACTTTATTCATTTATACATAGAAACATTATTATGTACTTAAGATAAACAAAAATGGAATAAAAAAGATGAATTGTTAGCAGTGAGAAGAGTAGTTCAGTCTACTGAAGGTCGCCTGTCTTTTAGCATAATTAATAGAAATTGTTCATGATTAAAGTAAAATGTTATGTAGTTCAAGTATGAATATCACAATTTAGGAATATTTAAAATATTACATAAGTGCTAATGTAGAAGTAAATATTACCAATAAAATAACCGAATCAGCTCATATGATGATTCAATATTACAGATTAATATTTTTCTCTTTAAACAGTAATTTCCCTCAACAATCTCCTCCCTGCTCACAAAAACAAATAATGATGAATACATAATAATAATAGTAATAATTATTCAATGACATACATAGAAATAGATAACAGAATGTTGTAAGCTTTTAACGGTGTTGTGTGTTTCTAGTGTGTTGTTGATCTGAAGCTAAAAGAACAGGTGATGCATTCAGGTAAACTCAATAATAATGCTGTCAGACACAGTGACTTAAATACTTATCCTCCACTTCTTAGGGCGTCACCTGCACTGGTACACGTGAGGAAAAGGTAACATGAAGGAATGTTTTCCTCAAAATATATATATATATATATATATATATATATATATATATATATATATATATATATATATATATATATATATATATATCATATAACTGATTTGTTTCCCCTCAACATATCTTTAAGATAAAAAATACATATACTTTATTTTAAAAGTCTAAAATACAGGAAAGATTTTTATTTTGAGAATTAGATTTTTCTGCAATTTTTCATTTTTCCAATATTCAATAACAAATAACTCTTTAATAACCAATAAAACAAAGACATTTCTTCTCATAGGGGTCAGTTAGTTTGTGACCGTATTTGTTTAAAAGCCCAAATGTCATAACTAATATAACTGATAAAGTATTACCATCTGCTGGACCTTTCATGTACAACTTCCTGATGTGCTACTTCATGTGTCCGCCACGGATTTAATGCTGTATTCTTTTTATTCTATCGGGTTATATGGGATCAGTTTCTTCTTTTTAGAAATCTGAATGTTTTAATGGGTTTGTATCAAACAGACCATCAAAGATCCGGCTTTAAGTTTGGAACATGAAATTAGAAAAGCACAAGTAAACAAAGAAAGTGTGGTAGCGGTCTTCTTTGACATAGAAAAGGCATATGATATGATGTGGAGAGAAGGGTTATTAATTAGAATTTGCAAGTTGGGTGTTAAGGGTCGAATGTATAGATGGATAAAAGATTTTTTATTAAACAGATTCATAGTAGTCAGAGTTGGAGAGAGCTATTCAGGAAAGTATGGCATCGAAAACCGAACTCCTCAAGGGAGTATAGTCAGTCCGTTACTATTTTCCATAATGATAAATGAGGTTCAGTGAAGTAGAAAATGACATGGGATTATCACTAATTATCATTATTTGCGGATGATGGGTCAATTTGGAAGAGGGGAAGAAATGTGGAATTCATAGTAAAGAAGCTGCAGAGAGCCATCTGTAAAGTAGAAGAGTGGTCATATAAATGGGGTTTTAAATTTTCAGCAGAAAAAACAAAAACAAAGTTCTTTACAAGGAGACAAATTGGTAGTGATGTAAAACTAAAACTATATAATCACGAATTGGAAAGAGGAAAACACTTTAAATGTTTGGGTTTGTGGTTTGACGAAAGGATCACATGGGCTGTACATATTAAAAAAGTAGAGGATAAATGTAAGAAAGTGTTAAATATAATGAGGTGTTTGGTGGGAAGGGAATGGGGGGCAGATAGAACTGCTTTGAAAGCGATATACATTGGATTAATTCGATCTATATTGGATTATGGGTGTGTGGTGTATGGCTCGGCAGCAACATCATCACTAAAACAATTAGATAAAATCCAATATCAGGCCATGAGAATATGCACCGGTGCTTTTAAGACAACTCCAACGGCAGCACTACAGGTGGAAATGGGGGAAATGCCTCTAGAGTTACGGAGAACACAGTTGGCATTAACCTATTGGGCGAATCTTCGGGGCCACAGTGAAGAACATCCAACTCAGGAAACCTTAAGACCCTGCTGGGAGAAGGAGAGGAGGGAGACAAGAAGCTTTGGATGGACAGCAGCACAGAAAGCAAAAGAAATGAACATTGACGAATTAAACTTCAGTCCAACAGTTCCATTGCCAGCAGCAGCACCGTGGATACTTCCTGAGGCAACAGTAGACTTGGCTTTACTTAAACAGAAGAACAAGGATAGAGGGGGTACGGTTAATGTGCACACAATTCAGACACACATCGACAATTACCACAGTTATGTCCAGATCTACACAGACGCATCAAAGAATTCAGAAAATAAAGTAGGAATAGCAGTTATAGTGCCAGAATTTAACATAAAAATAGGGGAAATGATTACAGAGGGTGTATCGGTGTACACAGGGGAAATGCTGGCAATAATGTTTGCACTACAATGGGTAGAGGATACAAGACCATTAAGGTTGATCATTTGTTCAGACTCCAGTGCATCACTAGACAGCTTACAGAACAGTCATTCAGACAGTAGACCGGACATCCTTATTGAAATGGAGCAAATATTATACAGGATTCAAATGATGGGTATGACAGTGGTGTTAGTATGGGTGCCTGCACATGTGGGGGTTAAAGGAAATGAAATGGCGGATAGAGCGGCAAAAGAAGCCGCAAAGAGTGGCTCAAGAGTTGAAGTCAACTTCAGTAAATCAGAGGCCAAGGGGATTATTACAAAGAGGTTAAATGAAAGGTGGCAGAAACAATGGGAGGAGGACAGAAAAGGGCGATGGTTGTACAGAGTCCAGAGGAAAGTGGGGGGAATGAGATGGGCAGGAGGGAACAGGAGAGAGGAAACCGTCATTTCAAGGCTGCGATTTGGACACACTGGGCTGAACGGCATGCTATGGAAAATAGGGAAACACGACACGGGAAGATGTGACTATTGTGGGCAGGTAGAAACAATCGATCATGTTATTCTACACTGTCAGAGGTATGCGAATGAAAGGAGACAGCTAGTTGGAGGCCTCGGCAAGGAGGGGGTACGGCTGGATATGGCATGTGTGCTGCA
>JBAMJR010000530.1:80000-95000 GCA_038501785.1 Myoxocephalus aenaeus | reverse complement strand
ATAGAGGGCGCTAGGGCGCCGCCCCTCCTAACATTTTGCGATGAAAAAAAAAAAAGAAGAAAAAAATATATAATATATACTGTCAAAAAACATTATATATCAAATAATTTAAATAAGAAATATACCGTGTTGACGCGCTAAATGTGTGTGGGAGACCGTAAGCCCCTGTCAACAACCACTTAAGTTAAATATAATATATCGCCATTCATCATTACTGAGAAAAGCCCCTCCCCTCTCGGGGCGCCGGCCCAATGTGTGTCTATGGAAAGCTAACAAACATTTCACCCTCGTGACGGCAAGGACAGCTTCTCATTGGCGGATGAAACGTGAATCTTCGGGCGCACGAATCTGCGCCCTAGCCAATGACATCGTTTCTTATTGCAACGTGGTTGGACTATTCGTCCAATCAGAGACCTTTATCATTCCCTCACACCCCATGTAGCTACGCGAGCAACACAGCTAGCAGAGACTTTGATTATGTTAATATGGCGACTGAAAACTCTGTGGTATCTCTACGCGAAACACCTTTCAATCCACGATCAGATGTTGACAAGAAGAGGCTGAAAGAGTTGGGACCCGAACGTCCGGATTTAAATATTCAGCAGCAAAGCAGTGAAGCTACATGCACCAAGCTACATGCTAACCGGAGCTGCTAGCTGGAGGCTCAGTGTGCAGTGGCTCTGAGCAGCCGAGGAAGCGCCGGCTGTGAAGGAAGATGAGCTTGAAGGATTGCTGCAGAAGTGAGTGTCAAAATCAGCAGATGCCTGTTAGAGTTTAATGTTTTATCTTTCCCACAGCAGAACACATGTTGGACATTGTTAGATTTGGGTGGATATCATATCAGGCTATAACTTTATCTAAAATACCAATTCAACCCCCAACAAGTTAGTGTGTGTGTGTGTGTGTGTGTGTGTGTGTGTGTGTGTGTGTGTGTGTGTGTGTGTGTGTGTGTGTGTGTGTGTGTCATAGCTACAGCCATCAAGGTGGCTCCTGGCCTTTTGTCTATGTTGCTGAGCCATCAAGACACACAAAACATAGTTTTTTGTCTTTAGTATGAAGCCTGTTTGTAGTAGATATTTCCCCACAACTTATCTTACTGTCTCTGTCTCTCTCTATATATTTATCTGTAGGTTTGTGACACCATACTTGGACACACCAGGGAACGCTTTGCCTTCAAAGACCACCTCACCAGTGCCACCTTACTGCAGGGCCCCCAGTTTGAATGCTACGTCAATGTATTCCCTGAAGTTGCTCTGGCCACCACATTGAATGTTTCTTAAACCATTCTGCTCTGAACCTCTCATGCCCAAAGTTACAGTTTGTTGATAGTTGTTATTGGACAGTGTTGAGCACTGTGTTTTCTTGAAATAAAGCTTTGTTTTTTAGAATATTCTACTCAAAACCTCTTTTCTTCTCATTGTGGAGTGCTATTTAAACCGCGCCGCCCAACTGCGCCCCCCCAAAACAAAATGTCACCAGCCGCCACTGAGCATTAGATGCACTTAGAATTACCCACAATCCATAGCCATGTGACATTAAACACGCAGTTACCAATGGAAGAAAAAATGTGAACAAAGAGGACGGCACAAGGGTGTTCAGCCTGGAATATTATATTTACACAACATAAAGGATTAATCAATCATGCTCATTTTGAATGCTAAACGCAGGTTTTTACACCCTAAACTTCTTTATTCCTCCAGAACAAGCGACAGAATCCCTGCGATGTACTTTGAGATTAATGCTAGCATGGCATGCTAACGTAAGAACTGTTAACTTACCTGTTATTCTTCCCTCTGTGTGTGTGTGTGTGTGTGTGTGTGTGTGTGTGTGTGTGTGTGTGTGTGTGTGTGTGTGTGTGTGTATTCGGATGTGAATCTTGGCCCTGAGGTTCGGTGGATCTTTCAGTGCCCATGTTCGTTTGATGGTTATCTGTTTGATATAAACACATGAAAACGTTCAGATTTCTAAAAGATCCCATATAATCCGGTATAGAATAAAAAGAATACAGCATTAAATCCGTGGTGGACACATGAAGTAGCACATCAGAAAGTTATACATGAAATGTCCAGCAGATGGTAATATTTCATCAGTTATATTACAGTTTACTGTTTGGTTGAGGCTAAAATACAGAACACAGAAGGAGAATAAAGTTTTGAGGTGACAAACATTTAGGCTTTTAAACAAATACGGTCACAAACTAACTGACCCGTATGATAAGACGTTTTGTTTCTTGACAAATCAAAGTTGTCATTGTTTTAGTTATTTATGAAAGAGTTATTACTGCATTTAATCCAAATAGATTTGTGTGAGGTTACCTTTCATTTATTGGTGTTATTTTCCATCATAATAGATTCACACCTGACTGTCAAGATGACTCCACAACCCGTGCAGACTGGAGTCCAGTTCACTTTTCCCAGTACATTGACAACAAAGTCTTTGAAGATTTGGCACCTATTCTTCGACCGATACTTCATAAAGATCAATCTCATGTCAAAGGGCCGTCCAGCAACTGGAACCATAATGAATAAGCGAGAACCAAAGCCGTGCCAGAAGATGAGAAAAGTCGTCCCTCCTTGGTACAGAAGATTTTAGTTGACTTAGATACAAGCACCTGATCTGAGTGTTTGAGAAATAATAATAATCAAAACAATATAAAGAATATTCAGGGCGCTTCGATACCCACTGTCTGAGTGGATTTTGCTTGCTGTCCCGTGTCCCAGTGAGATTAATGGTAGCATGGCATGCTAACGTAAGAACTGCTAACATGTCTAAAGACTACATAATAAATACCACCCTATCTCAACATCCATTAGTTGGTGTATTCAGCAGGTTAACATGCTGGAGGTCACTGAGCAGAAACACTTTTATGTCTTTCAACTGCATTTCATCCTCCAGCGAAGCAGAGGAACTGTAGCAAGCGATCAGCTAACGGGATAGCTTCCGCCATTTTGACTCCTCGGCTCTGTTCCATCAAAAGTGACGATTTTCTTTTATCTTAAATAATATTTTCTCTTAACTGTGTTTTTTAAATATTCAGAGCATTTCTTTGCCATAAAACCTGATGTTGCTTATATGCTTGTGGATCTCATCTGTGCTGTCGGATTTTGACATTGATTTGCCTTCATAAATAAATACTGAGAAACAGAATCCTGTGTATGCATTATCTTGCCTGCGTGAACCACAAACGGATGCTGCGTCAGTGGCCCTTTGATTTATGTTTATTTATTATTTGTTCAGACATCTTTTCATACGAGAAACTGTAAATGCTCATAAAATAAACTGCCACGGTACTTTTGACAATAACGCTAATGGTGACTCTTTTGGTGAAAGTCCTCACAATCTGATCACACTAACGTGTGTAAGAAAGCTTAAATATGTCAGTTTCCTGTTGCTGTTGGTTCTGTGTACACGCTATAGTTCACATGGTCCACATTAGTGATCATCCATTACATTAACACATGTTTAATAACTGTTGTATCTTCTCTGGTGGGAGCTGAGTTCATCCCTGAGCTTTTGCTCTTCAGAGAAGTTCATAAAGTCCATCACAAGTTATGAACATGTTATTTCTTTAGACTTTAACGTTTCATTTGTTCTGTGGCTTTCTCTTCTGACAGGTTACTGACCTCTTGAGTGACCTTTGAATAAGGAACGGGAAATTGTTGTTTTATTGTCTTGTGTAACTGGTGATATGATCTGGTTTTTAATATTACACATTAACAGTGTCACTGAACCTCAAACAAAGACGCTGATTCTGATAAAAAATAAAGATATGACGGAGGAATTTGACCCGAGTTCACTTTCACTTTGACTCTACATCACAGACTTTTACTTTTGATTCTTTAAGTATATTTAGTTTTTAATACTTTCATTCTTACACGTCATTTACTTAAAAAAAGCTAGTTAACAATTTCCACACAGAAATTGTAGGTCATTTTTACTCAATTATTCTCAAGTTTACTTACTAGTAAGAATTGTTTGTGAGAAACATTTTTACAATCAACAACACACATAAAGACATTTGGAGCAGATTTGTGTTAAATCAAAATCACTTGACTTTGATTTATTTTTCAGCAAATTTTCTACAAAACCTTTGGTTTCATTTCCTGTTCTAACTGGATGTTAATGACATCGGTAAACATTGATTTGCTTTTCCCAGACCTCACAAGTGTGATGTTAAAACAACTGATTGTGCTGCTCGTGGGTTCGTTAGTCTCTTTCAAGCATCAGATGAAACAGTATCACACGTTGCATCAGCAAGTCGAGGAAGTCGTCACATTCCCCTTTCGCTGTGGCTGTTTCTCCGTCACCTCTTTGAACATGGCGTCGGTGTAGAACGTTCCCCCGTTGGCAGCGTGCATGTCGTCGATCTTCTTGACCAGCTCCACCACCTGGCCTCTGTCCTTGCTTTTGTTGTCAAAGACGTGGAACCTGTTCCCGCAGCTCTGGATGACCTTCCGCAGCTCCGGCTTGCCCTCGCGGACGTACTGCTGGATGGTCTGGTCTTCTTCCAGGTTGCCGCCGCGGGTGAACAGCACGATCATGTACCGGTTGGCCTCTTCACCAAACAGCTCTTGCAGGGCTTCCACGGAGTTCATCTCCTCTCTGGTGAACCGACCGAGCTGGAGGACCAGCAGGAAGACGACACCTCCACGCACTTCACGATCTCCCTTTTTATGAAGTTCTGGGGCTTCGAGGTGTCCAGGATGCCGGGTGTGTCCACCACGCTGACCACTCTGTTGCCCCAGCGTATCACACCTTTGGTGCAGGTCTGAGTCACCGACTCTGACCTGGAATGGGAGGTGAAGAACTTCTCCTGCAGGATGGTGTTTCCAACGGCGCTCTTGCCCACGCCAGTTTTTCCGATCATCACGATTCTCAAATCGGGACCTGCAGCACACAATTCACACCTTCTGTTTAGGCTGAACGATGATGTCATTGACTTGATGCACAAAGACTTTAGTGAATAAGAGCACATTGTGATTTAAAGCAAAATACACAAAACTAAATCTGTAGTTTTGAGTCTTACCAGCAGGAAGCGTAGCCATCTTCTCTCAGCAGAGTTGTCTCAACAAACATGAGCAGCGCTAGTTTCAGAGGTTTATATTGCAGCTCCACAGCTGCCCGCCCCTTTGCTTCTTGATAAGAGCTCCAGATAAAAGAGGCAGAGCGGCTCCTCGTCCTGCAGACGCCTCTCTGCTCTCTGTGTCGCTGCTCTGGACCTGAGGACCACCATGTCTACCGGTAGGTTTCACAGCACCTTCAGTCTGTGTTTAGCAGGACGATGTGTTGAAGTAAGGGGTTAGGGTTGAACCTTGTGCGGGAGAGGTTAGAAGCCAAATACCTCCTTTATTAGATATCAAGAGTCATAATTTTTAAAAAAGGATAAAGAATAAAAAGCTATAGAAAGATTGTTAAGAATGTACAAAGTACACAGAAGTTTACATTTCAGATATATCACAATAAAATCCATAAAGTGTTGTTACATATTGCTGATTACAGTCCTGTTCAGATGTGTAGGATTCTTTATTTGACATATCAGGTAATTGATGTTTGTTTTCACAGACAAGAGGATTTGCCTCGTCGTCCTGGGGAGTGAAGGCGCTTTAAAAGACGCCGTGATAACCATCATCCTGGGGAAAGAGTTAGCAATCAGAAGTGTTCTGAAAAAAACTGAGATATATGAAAATAGCATGTTTATTGTCATACGTCCACCAGACGTGAAAGATCTAACGATGACGCCACAGTGTTCGCCCTCCATAGGAACCCTGACACAGGGTAGGACATTTACATATTTTTTAGGGGGCAATTTTTGCCCCCACTGACTGAAATCTAGGGGCATTTAAAGAAAATTGGGGGCACTTTTTGAAACTTGTGAAATAACATTTAACCTTTGTTCAAAGTAATACATATACTTATTTAGGCTTACAGTATATGAGCAATTGTCATCAAATGGCAATAATAAGACCATTAGGCAGTCTACAGATTCAAAGTGTTTTCTTAGATTTTTTGAACAAAAAACAAACAGAAAACATAAATCAGACAATCATATTCAATTTTATTCTTATTTCTTTGTGGTTATTTCTTGTTATTACATTTCTCTTAACAACTATTACCAATTATAACTTTTTTCTTTCTTTTTTTATAATAAAAAAAAATATTTATTGTTACTGGTTACCTTAATCACGTTGTACAGGAAATACAGATAGGACAGACAAAACAAAGAACAAAACGCAATAAAAGGGCTATACATAGATTCATTCAATTCAATTTACAATTATTTTTTTTCGCCTGTCCTGGATTGACTACAGCTTTGGCAACTCCTTGTCCACAAGTTCGACATGCCTTGCTTAAAATTCAATACCACCGCTGGACGCTCCCCCTGCTGATATATATATATATATATATATATATATATATATATATATATATATATATATATATATATATTCCTGTTCTCTCTCCTGCAGCGAGTGACTGCAACCTGTGCGGCGCCGCCTCGTCTCTGGTCTGCCGGTCTTGTGACGGTCAGACCTTCTGTGACGTCTGTGACGACGTCTTCCACCGCCTCCCCTCCAGAGCCGATCACCGGAGAGAGCCGACGCTCGTTTGTCAACTTGTTGGTTTGTTGTTGTTGTTGTGTAGTTGTGGCCGTGTATGATTCGTTAGTTTACGTATCAGGTAAATGATGTTTGTTGTCTTCACAGACAAATATATTTGCCTCGTCGTCCTGGGGAGTGAAGACGCTTTAAAAAACTCCCTGATAACCAACATCCTGGGAAAGACTTAGCAATCAGAACAAGTGTTCTGGAAAACACTGAGATATATGAAAATAACATGTTTATTGTCATACGTCCACCAGACGATGAGACCAGAGACGCGTTCGCCCTCCATAGAAACCCTGACATGTCTTTGCTGGTGGTGAAGGACGGTTTCTCAGAACAGGAGGTGTTGAAGCAGGTCGACAAGCTGCACAAGTTAACTGGAAAACCCTCAGAGGAGTTCACCGTGGTGCTGCCGCTCAGACACGGACCTGCTGGACCGAACCCCTTCAGGTGCTGCACCATGGAGAACCCCTTCAGGTGCTGCACCATGGAGAACCCCTTCAGGTGCTGCACCATGGAGAACCCCTTCAGGTGCTGCACCATGGAGAACCCCTTCAGGTGCTGCACCATGGAGAACCCCTTCAGGTGCTGCACCATGGAGAACCCCTTCAGGTGCCGCACCATGGGGCAGCTGTTCAGCGACCTGAGCAGGATGGCTGGAGGAGGTCTGATGCCAAATAAATTATTACAGAACATGTTATGAGTGGTAGTGTTTTGTGTTTTTTTTTTAAAAACATTGTTTTTCATGCTTTGATGAGTTTTAAGATTTTGTGCTATTTAGCGTTCATAGAACGTTTTTATTATAAGATCAAAACTTTCCCTTTTTTTAAAGCAGCTGCTTGTAATTATGAAGACATCCATTGTAAAGTTCCTTTGTTCTACATCACAGCAGGAAACCACCACGGGGTCCAGTCCGCCTCCAGAGTGAACCTGGTTCTGCTGGGGATGTCCGGCTCTGGAAAGAGTGCCAGTGGGAACACAATCCTGGGAGAGAAGATCTTCACGTCAATAGCCAGTTCAAAGCAGATCACCACAGAGTGCAAAGTACAGGAGGCGGAGCTCGGTGGTGTTCGTGTTCGTGTGGTCGATACCCCAGACATCTTTGACGATGACATTGACCGGTCCACTAAAGCAAGGCATGTGAAGAGGTGCAAGGCGCTGCTGTGTCAGGATGAGTCGACCGTGTTCCTACTGGTGATCCACGTCAGCAGGTTCACAGACGGGGAGAGAGGCGTCCTGAAGAAGCTGCAGGACGCTTTTGGCCCAAGAGTTCACGAGCAGACCATCATCCTGTTCACTCGAGAGGACGACCTGAGGCAGGGAGGCGTGAGCTTGGAGGAGTTTCTGCGTTGCTGCCACCCTGATCTCCAGAACATAGTTTCTATGTGTGGCAGCAGGTGTGTCCCGTTTGAGAACAAGGCCTCACGCCCACGTCAAGTGCAGAAGCTGCTGCAGATGGTTGACGATATGTTAAAATAACAGAAACAATAACTGCACGTATCAGATCAATACAGTGCTGGAATGTGATTCATTCCCTTGAATAGATAAATTGTCCACAAGCTGAAATAATCAAACCTTGAACTGGTTGATTTTATATTTTTACATTTTCATTTCCCTTTTGATTTTGTTTTGTTTTTACTCTATACCAGCTTCTTATTAGCAGCATTTTACCCAAAAATTGATGCGTGGGTTCTGTCACATTAAATAAATATACGTCTCTACCGGTGCAGGAGCGTTGTTATGAACCTTGTTATGAACGTTTTTATGAACCTTGTTATGAACCTTGTTATGAACGTTTTTATGAACCTTGTTATGAACTTTGAACGCTGCATTCACCAATAAAACCAGCTGTTATGAACTCAGTGTCTCTGGATTTCAATACGTATCCTCCACCTTCCTGCACGGGTTATGAAAAGCTTCAGCTAGATTTAGAGTAAATGAGGGAAGAGTTGTCCTAAATATTGGAATATAGCAGACTAGAAGATAATCATAATAATATAAGATAATCATCTGTGGGACACAAAGTGTAACGTGGCTCTCTGTATTCATCCCCTTCATTACATTGAGGTTAAACAAATTAAAGACTTAAACCTTATATTTGAGTTTTTTTTCTGCTTTAATATGTAAAACTAACTTTATGGCTCAATATTCACCATCAAATTATTATTATTTATTAATATTTTACAACTAAAAGTGGTTGAAATATGACATTTAGACTGAAACTTTGTGTCTCTTCTTTCTTTGTTGACATAAGTCAGTATTTGTTTAAAATCATAAATGTTTCTCACCTCATAACTTTATATTTTCCTTCCTTTGATATCTTATAACTGCTCAGATATCGCCATCTAGTGGACATTGTTTTTATATATAATTTGCATATTTTTATAGAGTAGATAGATAAAATACCTAAACTCTACAAAAAGAGAATGTGTATATTTATGAATTAATTACTTTAATAAAAAATATCAATTAACATGCATATCTTTTACATGCACAATCACATCATATTTTTTTCATTTAAGAGTAAAAATATAAATATATGTGATGTATAAATTCCTCGTGCCCTCAGTTATTAAAGAAAAGAAACCTTCTTGTATTCTGCTTTAATCTGTTCAATGCATTTTATTTTATATTTATTGGAGTTGTTTTGGAAGTAAAATCCTAATCTGAAAGTAAATAGTGAGAAATACATTGATTACATAAATACATAGAAGTAAAATGTACAATAGAAGAATAAAGTAGTATAAAATGAAAATACCTCAAACTTTTACAGTGACTTCACCACTTTCATGTGAGATATTCTGGTTTCATACTTTTAGATTTTTTAAATGTGTCTCTCTTCCAACATGTTTGAGGTCTTTGTTGACATAAATCAGTATTTGTTTAAAATCATAAATGTTTCTCACCTCATAACTTTATATTTTCCTTCCTTTAATATCTTATAACTGGTCAAATATCTCCATCTAGTGGACATTGCTTACATATATATTTTTTTTTATAAAATACCTATACCTAAACTTTACTAAAAGAGAATGCATATATATATATATATTAATTAAATAAAAAAATAAATAACTGAGACAGACAAGCTGGCAGGAAAAGGCTTTTCTTTATTAATTTTGTTAAAACTCAGAGTTGAACAACTTAAATTTAGTGCAAGTGTCATCAAACAGACTAATAACGTTCATCCAGTTATTTCTGAGGGGAAAGCAGAAGGAGTCACACATGCAGCGCTACTGAGCGATGGACGCCTCCAGCTTCAGTACATGGGAGGCTTCTCCTCTCCTTTCGGGTTGGTCACCTTCTCCAGGTTCTTGCTGATGATGTCGTAGAGCTCGGCCTGCAGGAAACGGGTGGAAAGCGCGGTTTAGTTCTTCTTCTGCGGCAGCGGGCCGGTAAAGCGTCTGAGCGACGACCGTCTGACTTACGTGGAAGCCGCGAATGTCGAGAACAATGATTCTGATCTCCGAGTAGATGGCCTGGTCCTTCTCGTGGACCAGCGAGCGGTAGTCCATCTGCAGGCGGAGAAAGCCGAGGGAAAGGCGTTTACAATCATTTTATAGGAGCTGTAAACAGGAGGAGGTGTGAAAGATCTGGACTAGGGCTGCAACTGACGATTATTTTAATAATCGATTGATTATTTTTTCGATTAATCGATGAATTGGATAAAAAAAAAAAAAAAAAAAGCATTAATTTCCAACCCTTTATTCAAAAACAGAAGTGACAGTGCAAAACATCTTCAGAAAGCACAGACAGGTTGCTCCTTGAACTTCCCTGAGCTGTTCATTAAAAAAGTTAAATAAAATGGACTAACACTAAAAACATACACATGTATGTTTACATCTGCTAAATGTGAGCCATTTTTACTGTAATTCATCTCCTTGGAGCAGAGGCTGCTTTACATACTCTGCTTTATCAATATGTATGAAACACTTTATCAATATGTATGAAACACTTTATCAATATGTATGAAACACTTTATCAATATGTATGAAACACTTTATCAATATGTATGAAACACTGGACAGAGGAAGCTGTACTGCTCCTCTCACGTCTGTTCTGACCTCCACCTTCCTTAAACTCTTTCATTCACATCATCTGATCAATATCTGGGTCTCTTACGACCACGACGTCACGTTGTTGGCTAAGCCCAACTACGTGATTTGCTTCATTCTACTTTGAGTAAAATAAAAACCTTTATCCAGATCCTCCGGTGTTCCGGTTTAACGTTAACGAGTGACTGGTGAACTGAACCAGACCGGGGGTTACGGCATGTTTCATCACGTTACGTTTTTTTACAAGCAAGACTGAACTGTAATGGAACATAAAGTAACTTTAACGACAATACACAACCCAAACACGTTAGCTAACGTGATAGCAAGCTGACTAGCTTCCATTAAAAACAAGTTTGAGGGAAATGAAGACGCTGGAGACATCTTAACGCTGATTGGCCAAGACTCGACTCGTCACATCAAAGATGTTCTATTTTTGCGAAGATCACAACCTCAGCTTTTTTCCGTGTCTCACTCCGGTCTCAGACACGCCGCCAGGCCAGTTGCTCCGCTCTTTTTTTTCTCTCCGCGACTTATTGACTGGCGTAATAATGGCACGACACAATGAATCCATAATGAAATTCGTTGCCAACACTTTTGATAATCGATTTTATTGATTCGTTGTTGCAGCCCTAATCTGGACGCAATTTTAGTTTAAAACCAAGAGCATCGACAGAATCACTGTAGTTTTTTTTATCAAACCATCAGGAGGAAATAGAGCTTTTGTTTGGGGACTATTTTTAGCGGCGGATGAATCCCCATTGGTGCGTATGGTGTGTTAATGGAGCTCTTTGGCTCAGAGGGAGAAGAGGTGTCACACAGATACCCGTGAAGAGAAGGACATCGGGAACACTCACCACGTGAGTCAGTTTGGAAGCCTTTCCGACAGCATCTCCCCTCTCAGAGAAGTACCTCAAGAATTCAACAGGAAGGGCAAAAGTTAGGAAACGTACCCGTAAATCTGTACATTAAAAATATATATACACCGTAAAAAATATACTATTCTGCCAAAACAGCTGGTAAACTAGACACAATCTGGCAGTATTTCATTTGACTTCAGAACACTAAATACTTTCATGTCCAACCCACTTGTTGATGTTGGTCTGAAAACCGTCAACTTTGGTCCTCACTGCAACGATCCTCTCCAAGATTTTCTCCTGCGGTGAAAACAAAAGTAATCAATTATTACTGAAGACCATAATAAATTATACATTCGACCAAAATGTCTCGACGTGCACGGAGGAAGTGTACCTGGACGGCGACCCCGAAGTCGTTTCCATCTTCTATTTTGGGGATGAGGTGCTGAATCCAGGAGGAGACCTTCGGCAAAGCAGCAGAGTTTAAGTCAAACAGACCAGGTCACAGGACTCAGGTCAGTTTAGGTCAAACAGACCAGGTCACAGGACTCAGGTCAGTTTAAGTCAAACAGACCAGGTCACAGGACTCAGGTCAGTTTAAGTCAAACAGACCAGGTCACAGGACTCAGGTCAGTTTAAGTCAAACAGACCAGGTCACAGGACTCAGGTCAGTTCAAGTCAAACAGACCAGGTCACAGGACTCAGGTCAGTTTAAGTCAAACAGACCAGGTCACAGGACTCAGGTCAGTTTAAGTCAAACAGACCAGGTCACAGGACTCAGGTCAGTTTAAGTCAAACAGACCAGGTCACAGGACTCAGGTCAGTTTAAGTCAAACAGACCAGGTCACAGGACTCAGGTCAGTTTAGGTCAAACAGACCAGGTCACAGGTCTCAGGTCAGTTCAAGTCAAACAGACCAGGTCACAGGTCTCAGGTCAGTTTAAGTCAAACAGATGAGGTCACAGGACTCAGGTCAGTTTAAGTCAAACAGACGAGGTCACAGGTCTCAGGTCAGTTTAAGTCAAACAGACGAGGTCACAGGACTCAGGTCAGTTTAGGTCAAACAGACCAGGTCACAGGTCTCAGGTCAGTTCAAGTCAAACAGACCAGGTCACAGGACTCAGGTCAGTTCAAGTCAAACAGACCAGGTCACAGGACTCAGGTCAGTTTAGGTCAAACAGACCAGGTCACAGGTCTCAGGTCAGTTCAAGTCAAACAGACCAGGTCACAGGACTCAGGTCAGTTCAAGTCAAACAGACCAGGTCACAGGTCTCAGGTCAGTTCAAGTCAAACAGACCAGGTCACAGGACTCAGGTCAGTTTAAGTCAAACAGACCAGGTCACAGGACTCAGGTCAGTTTAAGTCAAACAGACCAGGTCACAGGACTCAGGTCAGTTCAAGTCAAACAGACCAGGTCACAGGTCTCAGGTCAGTTTAAGTCAAACAGACGAGGTCACAGGACTCAGGTCAGTTTAAGTCAAACAGACCAGGTCACAGGACTCAGGTCAGTTCAAGTCAAACAGACCAGGTCACAGGACTCAGGTCAGTTTAAGTCAAACAGACCAGGTCACAGGACTCAGGTCAGTTCAAGTCAAACAGACCAGGTCACAGGACTCAGGTCAGTTTAGGTCAAACAGACCAGGTCACAGGACTCAGGTCAGTTTAAGTCAAACAGACCAGGTCACAGGACTCAGGTCAGTTTAAGTCAAACAGACCAGGTCACAGGACTCAGGTCAGTTCAAGTCAAACAGACCAGGTCACAGGACTCAGGTCAGTTTAAGTCAAACAGACCAGGTCACAGGACTCAGGTCAGTTCAAGTCAAACAGACCAGGTCACAGGACTCAGGTCAGTTTAAGTCAAACAGACCAGGTCACAGGACTCAGGTCAGTTTAAGTCAAACAGACCAGGTCACAGGACTCAGGTCAGTTTAGGTCAAACAGACCAGGTCACAGGTCTCAGGTCAGTTCAAGTCAAACAGACCAGGTCACAGGTCTCAGGTCAGTTCAAGTCAAACAGACCAGGTCACAGGACTCAGGTCAGTTTAGGTCAAACAGACCAGGTCACAGGACTCAGGTCAGTTTAGGTCAAACAGACCAGGTCACAGGTCTCAGGTCAGTTCAAGTCAAACAGACCAGGTCACAGGTCTCAGGTCAGTTCAAGTCAAACAGACCAGGTCACAGGACTCAGGTCAGTTTAGGTCAAACAGACCAGGTCACAGGACTCAGGTCAGTTCAAGTCAAACAGACCAGGTCACAGGACTCAGGTCAGTTTAAGTCAAACAGACCAGGTCACAGGACTCAGGTCAGTTTAAGTCAAACAGACCAGGTCACAGGTCTCAGGTCAGTTCAAGTCAAACAGACCAGGTCACAGGACTCAGGTCAGTTTAAGTCAAACAGACCAGGTCACAGGACTCAGGTCAGTTTAAGTCAAACAGACCAGGTCACAGGTCTCAGGTCAGTTTAAGTCAAACAGACCAGGTCACAGGTCTCAGGTCAGTTTAAGTCAAACAGACCAGGTCACAGGACTCAGGTCAGTTTAAGTCAAACAGACCAGGTCACAGGTCTCAGGTCAGTTTAAGTCAAACAGACCAGGTCACAGGACTCAGGTCAGTTTAAGTCAAACAGACCAGGTCACAGGACTCAGGTCAGTTCAAGTCAAACAGACCAGGTCACAGGACTCAGGTCAGTTTAAGTCAAACAGACCAGGTCACAGGTCTCAGGTCAGTTTAAGTCAAACAGACCAGGTCACAGGACTCAGGTCAGTTTAAGTCAAACAGACCAGGTCACAGGTCTCAGGTCAGTTTAAGTCAAACAGACCAGGTCACAGGACTCAGGTCAGTTTAAGTCAAACAGACCAGGTCACAGGACTCAGGTCAGTTCAAGTCAAACAGACCAGGTCACAGGACTCAGGTCAGTTTAAGTCAAACAGACCAGGTCACAGGACTCAGGTCAGTTTAAGTCAAACAGACCAGGTCACAGGACTCAGGTCAGTTTAAGTCAAACAGACCAGGTCACAGGTCTCAGGTCAGTTTAAGTCAAACAGACCAGGTCACAGGACTCAGGTCAGTTTAAGTCAAACAGACCAGGTCACAGGTCTCAGGTCAGTTTAAGTCAAACAGACCAGGTCACAGGACTCAGGTCAGTTCAAGTCAAACAGACCAGGTCACAGGACTCAGGTCAGTTTAAGTCAAACAGACCAGGTCACAGGTCTCAGGTCAGTTTAACTCAAACAGACCAGGTCACAGGTCTCAGGTCAGTTTAACTCAAACAGACCAGGTCACAGGTCTCAGGTCAGTTTAACTCAAACAGACCAGGTCACAGGTCTCAGGTCAGTTTAACTCAAACAGACCAGGTCACATGACTCAGGTCAGAGTTTCAGAAGAGGGCTGAACTTACGGTGATGATGGTCTCCCTGAGAGCAACGATCTCCGGCTTCACCAGCTCCAGCAGCGCCATGATCTTCTGATTGCCCTCGATGTAGCCGCACATT
>JBAMJR010000530.1:55000-77500 GCA_038501785.1 Myoxocephalus aenaeus | reverse complement strand
TTTTAACTTAACTTGTCTCATCTTAATTTAATTTATTTTATTTAATCTCGTTTTATCTTAATTTATCTTATTTTATTTAATCTTGTCTCATTTTAATTTAATTTAATCTTGTCGTATCTTAATTTATTTAATCCTGTTTTATCTTAATTTGTCTCATCTTAATTTAATTTATTTAATTTAATCTTGTTGTATCTTAATTTATTTAATCCTGTTTTATCTTAATTTGTCTCATTTTAATTTATCTTATTTAATTTAATCTCGTTTTATCTTAATTTATCTTATTTTATTTAATCTTGTCTCATTTTAATTTAATTTATTTAATCTTGTCGTATCTTAATTTATTTAATCCTGTTTTATTTTAACTTGTCTCATCTTAATGTATCTTATTTTATTTAATCTTGTCTCATATTCATTTAATTTATCTTATTGTATTTAATCTTGTCTCATCTTAATTGATCTTGTTTTATCTGTTTATCTGTATATTAATATTTCTCTACTGTACTGCTCATTTATATTTATTTATATTACTTGTTTCTATTGTATTATTCTTTTTATTCACTTGTGAGCTAATAAAGGATTATCTTATCTTATCTATCTGAACTGTTCTTATTTTAAGAACCCCGTCGGTACACACCTCATGGTTCAGGCTCTGGCGGAAGTGCTCCACCTGTTGGAGGAAACGGGAAAAGCAGTGAATGACGCGCAGTTTCAGCGGCGGACCCAACAGGTTCTGCTGGCTTAACTTTCGCTTCCCTCTCGGGACTTTCCCGTCCAGCGAGGAGCCCACGCGTCACAAACTGCCGTTATTAATACAGCGCGTGTTTATGCACGCGTCTCATTTTAACTCAACTCAACTCATCTTAACTACTCCGTCCTCCGCGGAGACTCACGTACCTTCCCTGCGCTCGCTCGGCTGATCTTCAGGCTGGACGTCTTGGACATGACTGCGCAGACTCGTTGAGACTCGTTGAGACTCGGGACCCAAACACACGGAGGAGAGAAGGAGAGAAGTTCTGGTGCACGAGGGAGAGACTTCTGTAGCTTCTATTTCCTCGTGCAGTTTGCTTTCTATTTCATTGTCTGCTGCAGTAGCGCCTCCCACTGTGTCCCTCCGCCCATGAAAGTAGGCCGTGTCCGGCACGTCCGCTGAAGAGACGTGAGAGCTATGAGTAAATAAACACATGAATAAATAGATACGTGGATACATTACAATAATATATTGTATTATTAATATTGTTATTATTATGGTCATTATTGTTCAATTAAAAAAAAGTTTTTATTATCAGAATTGTTGTTGTTGTTGTTGTTGTTGTTGTATGTGTCCACAATCCTCCACATAAAGCAGGATGGAGACAATAACGCCATGTCGCATAACATTATGTATTTCATTTATTTTTCATTTTATGAGAAAAACAACAACAATATTCTGTTGTGGCTTCAATACAATTTTAATAACACACAAATAAGTTCCACATTTTTACTATACATTTTCACATGGACATGTGAACATCAAATGTGTAAAATTATACGTTTTATTATTATTAATATTATTATTATGGTCATTATTGTTACATTTAAAATATTTGTTTGCATTATAAATATTGTTGTTGTTGTTGTTGTTGTTGTTGTTGTTGTTGTTGTATGTGTCCACAATCCTAAACATAAAGCAGGATGGAGACAGTAACACCATGTCGCATATTATGTATTTCATTTATTTTTCATTTTATGAGAAAAACAACAACAAAAATGTAATAAACACACAAATAAGTTCCACATTTTTACTATACATTTCCACATGTGAAATAAAGGACATCAAATGTGAAAATGTGTGTTAATCGTCTGTTTACATTGAAAACATGAATGTCCTTTTTTTTAACGATAATTTGTTTTATTTCATGGTGTCTCAAGCAAAGCAATAAAACTAAAAAAAGTTGGGAAATTGGTTGTGGAAAATCCCGCTTTTATTTTGAAAGAATAAAACCCCTACCGGAAGTAGAGCCGGAACCAAAGACGTCGAACAGTAGTTCCGCATTGAGCTACGTTGGCGTTAGCTCCAGCACGGAACTAGTTGAGGTAACACGCTCGCCACTAAAATGCATTTAAAAAACTGCTTATTTTTGTTGACATAAACACGGACGACTTTCCCGCCGAAGCGCGAACAGCCGTCGAAGCACGTGACGGCGGTGACGTCATCGAGCAGGTAACGTCGTGTCGTCGCACTGTTTCACACTTTAACTTAAAGTTTCGCTTTCCGCGTCGTGAGTTGTTGTTTTCGGGGCTTCGCTCGCTGCTGAAGCCTCAACGTTTCACCCTGAAGCGACTTCAACGTCTCTATGAGCGCGTTGCTCACAAATACAGCGCAACATGTCACAACTATCCGACATATTACATGTTTATTTTCCTGGTTTAAGGCATGATATATACATATCTCTATCATGCCATAAACTATATATATATTTTTATATATATATATATATATATATATACATATGTAAAGATATATATATATATAGATTTGTTTTATATATATATATATATATATGCAAATATATATATAATTATATATATATATATATATATATATATAATTATTTTTCTTCTTCTTTTAAATATACATTTATATATATATTTACATATGTTTTTATATATATATATATATATATATATATATATATATATATATATATATATATATATATTGGTTTAAGCTATTTATCGCGAACATTTCAAGTTCAAAGATAATTCAAAGTGTTTGTATGTTTTATCATACAAAACATAAAATAATGCAGTAGTTTAAAGTATTTAAGGAGATATATAAAACATTTAAATTGCTTTAGTAAATGCAGTAATATTTCTCCTTCAACATGTTAAATATGAGAAATAAAAACTGATACGTACTGAATTTCTTTCACACAGATATTCAAAATGATTCAGAAATTATTCTTTGATCGTGTATTCACATTTCTTCTGCCCCGAAGTTCAGATTGATTAAATATTTATAAAAAAATGCAACCAACTCTCAGAACTTTGGTCAAGAAAAAAAGATACATTTTTCCAATTTTTAAGAATGAATTAAAGTCAAAATTATTTACGTTACGTCTTTTAATTGTTGTGTTTTCCAACCACAAGTCAAACACTTAAATATATTACATTTACAATGACGCACACCAGAGAAAAACACAGCACATTCTCACACAGTGACAGTTGTTCTTTGATTTAAAATACATAAATGAATGATTGATTAAGCTGTTTGAGTTAAATAAAATAAATGAATGATTGATTAAGCTGTTTGAGTTAAATACATAAATGAATGATTGATCAAGCTGTTTGAGTTAAATAAAATAAATGAATGATTGATTAAGGTGTTTGAGTTAAATACATAAATGAATGATTGATTAAGCTGTTTGATTTAAATAAAATAAATGAATGATCAAGCTGTTTGAGTTAAATAAAATAAATGAATGATCAAGCTGTTTGATTTAAATACATAAATGAATGAATGATTAAGCTGTTTGATTTAAATAAAATAAATGAATGATCAGCTGTTTGATTTAAATAAAATAAATGAATGATCAAGCTGTTTGAGTTAAATAAAATAAATGATTGATCAGCTGTTTGTCTGCACAGCCATGAGCAGCCCTGACTCGGTCCAGATGGAGGAGGTCCGGAGCAGAGCCCAGGCGCTGCTCTCGTCCTCGGGCTCGGCCCAGGACGTGAAGGCGGAGGTGCAGACCATGGCCGGCCTCCTGCTGCCTCTGGCGGAGAAGTACCGTCACCTGGAGGTGGAGGCCATGTTGGCGGAGAACACCACCTGCCGCAGCACCCAGGAGGTACCGGCTCGCTCTGGTCTGCTCCGACCCGTAGTTCCTGATTAATTTTTTTAATAATAAAATAAATAAACATTTTGAATAAAAGATAATGTATAATTATCTTTTATTCAAAATGTTTATTTATTTTATTATTAAAAAAATAAATATTTATAATTTTAAATGATTCTTTATTTGTATTATATTTATATAAATATATATTATTTTTTTAATTTAATTTAATTATTTAAAAAATATTTATAATTTTAAATGATTCTTTAATCATTTTTTATTTGTATTATATTTATATAAATATATGATTTTCTTTATTTTTTTCTTTATTTTTTTCTTTAATTCTTTCTTTAATTTAATTATTATAATTTTTTAATAATTTTAAATGATTCTTTAACCTTTTTTATTTTATATATATATATATATATATATATACAACACAAAAATATATATATACAAAAAATATATATATACAACACAAAATTCAAAATGTTTAATTTATTTTATTATAACAAAATATATTTATAATTTTAAATGATTCTTTAATAATTTATTTAATTTTATAGGAAAAACACAACACAAAATTCAAAATGTTTAATTTATTTTATTTTATTATATTAAACAAATATTTATAATTTTAAATGATTCTTTAATAATTTTGTATTTTATTTTAAATATATATTCAACACAAAAATATGAATAAATGTACATTTTGGGAGCATAATATTGAGTCCTTCGTTCAGAGGATTTTCAGGGACGCATTGTGTGTATCCTCCTGAAAACACAATCCTATGCGCTTGTTTACATTTTGGAGGGAAAAAACTAACAAAGACACTTTTTATGCGTTCTATTTGTTTAAGTGTGTTTTACCACCTGTGAGGTGGAATTAGTGTGTTTTTCAATGGAGTCTGGGGGCTTTGGGGTGAGCGCATATTAACTGAATGTTTTGGACACTTCCTACCAAGGAAGCGTTGTCCTTGCTAGGACGCTTCCTTGGTAGGACGCATAGGAAGCGTCCTTGACTCTGAGCGACGCCCCCTGACTGACCGCTCACTTTGAACCGGTTCCCCTCCTTCAGGTCCTGGAGTCTCTGAGTCGGCTGGTCAAGGCCTTGAGCATCCTGGAGAAGTACGGCTGTAACCTGACCAGTCCCGCCCGGCCCCGGTACTGGAGGAGCGTCAAGCACAACAACCCGGTCTTCAGGACCACCGTGGACGCCATCAGGGTGAGTCTGTGTGCTCATGAGGATCTCTGAGTACGGTTATTCAACATTACTACTATTCAAACGTACTGAGGAGGAGTCTAGGCTTCTGCAGGGCCCGACTGGGGAGGAAGCATCCTTCCAAGGAAGGGAGCGTCCTTCCAAGGAAGCGCCCTTCCAAGGAAGGGAGCGTCTTTCCAAGCAAGGGAGCGTCCTTCTAAGGGAGCGTCCTCCCAAGCAAGGGAGCGTCCTCCCAAGGGAGCGTCCTCCCAAGGAAGGGAGCGTCCTTCCAAGGAAGTGTCCTTGGAAGGACGTATCCTTTTCTTTGTAGAAAATACACTTTTTCCAATTTCTTTTCCCATATTTTGCGTCCCGATGAACTTTGCTCAAAGCGGTCGTGCGTTCTTGGACGTTGTATTCAAAGCGGCCATGTTGTTTTCAGGGCGGTCGTGTGTTCTTGGACGTTGTTTTCAAAGCGGCCATGTTGTTTCCAGGGCGGTCGTGTGTTCTTGGACGTTGTTTTCAAAGCGGCCATGTTGTTTCCAGGGCGGCCGTGTGTTCTTGGACGTTGTATTCAAAGCGGCCATGTTGTTTCCAGGGCGGTCGTGTGTTCTTGGACGTTGTATTTAGAGCGGCCATGTTGTTTCCAGGGCGGTCGTGTGTTCTTGGACGTTGTATTTAAAGCGGCCATGTTGTTTCCAGGGCGGTCGTGCGTTCTTGGACGTTGTATTCAAAGCGGCCATGTTGTTTTCAGGGCGGTCGTGTGTTCTTGGACGTTGTTTTCAAAGCGGCCATGTTGTTTCCAGGGCGGTCGTGTGTTCTTGGACGTTGTATTCAAAGCGGCCATGTTGTTTCCAGGGCGGTCGTGTGTTCTTGGACGTTGTATTTAGAGCGGCCATGTTGTTTCCAGGGCGGTCGTGTGTTCTTGGACGTTGTTTTCAAAGCGGCCATGTTGTTTCCAGGGCGGTCGTGCGTTCTTGGACGTTGTATTCAAAGCGGCCATGTTGTTTCCAGGGCGGTCGTGCGTTCTTGGACGTTGTATTCAAAGCGGCCATGTTGTTTCCAGGGCGGCCGCACGGTCTTGTTCCTGTACGGCTACACCAGTCAGCAGATCGACGGCCTCAGCTTCCCCGACGACGTCACCGAGCCGGACGCCGCCAAAGTCGCCGCGGTGACGCTGGAGGTCATGACCCTGCGCACGGAGGTGGACATGCTGGTTAAGGTTCGTGAGCGTTCGTGAGTCTGAAAACATTTTATTTTTTTACGGCGTTGGGTGTGAAACGCTCCCTGTTTCCATGTCTCTGTTCAGGGCTCCCATCCTCACCCAGATAACTTCAGAGGCGTCATCCCATTCCTCACCCAGCAGGTCTGTACCAGCAGATCTAACAGATCCTTAAACATGAGGAACAATAAGTCTTTCAGCCTTTTGATCATCTGTCTTCATTCATTCGTTCGTTTTCTCTCTACTGCAAGAAAAGACATCAAATATGATCTTTTTATTTATTTATTGACCTCATACCAGCAACATGAACTCCAGACATGAATGTCAGACGTGAAAAAAAAGTCAATATTTATATTCAGTTCAACATTTCCTGTTTCCGTTTCAAAATAAAAGCCATCTTGTGTCTTTCTGTGGACAGAAAAAATGGTGAACAATTTTTATTGTGAAATGTATTGCAGGACAGTGTTGTGGAAAACGCAGTGACTTCTTACTGACTTTTATTTAGTGTTTTGTTTTTTTAAATTTTTTTTTATTATTATTTACAAATCAGACCCCCCTCTAATTGTTTTTATTTGTTTGTAAATAATTGTGTGTATCTGGCATTTTCATTTTATCCTTTATTCTTCTGCCTTTAAAAACACTTTGTTATATAAATTAGCTTTATTATTAATATCAACCACACAAGATGTGTTTTCAGATCAAACCATTGCGCAACATGCGACTAAAAGCCAACAATCTAGTGTTAAATATTACAAACGCACAGAAAAATAGGATGTTTTTGTTGTTGTTTTTGGTCAAAACTTAAGTGCCAGTCGTGCGACAGCCGGGCGTTTCCTCCCGTGAGCTCATCGTGAATCTAGCCGTCATGATGTGATGCCGGTTATTTTCCAGGACAAGCCGGTGACCGACGCTGTGGTGGAGGAGCAGCCGGCGGACAAACCGGCGGACAAACCGGCGGACAAACCGGCGGACAAACCCCGGGAGGTTCCGTCTCTTCCATCTAAACCCGCTCCGGACCCCGGAGGACAACCTCTGAAACCACCGACAGGTGAGCTGCAAACCACGCCCCCTTACCTGAAAACGAATGTCACGTGACTGTTCGAGTACACTGGGCATGTGCGTGCCGGCGTAAACAGGAAGTGTAATGTCATGTAATTGGAGCGTCATAGTAATCTTTCATAATAAAAGGTCCTGCTTGACACTGAAGGTCGTCCTCTATATTTACCAAACACTCACTCAGACCCATTTAGTGGAAAACCTTTTGTTTTTTTAAACTTGGTCACCACCCTGCAGGTCTTCATCAAGCTTTAAAAATGAACCAGTAAAAATCAAAGCATAGGTAGATTACGGGTCAAGAGATTTGTTCCCCGCTGTCGCGTTTTATGTTTCAGTTCCTTTACAGTTTCTGTGTGAACGTCACAATAGTAACCTGACGTCGTCCTCAAAGCTGCAAACCGTGACCTCGGACGTCCGCTCCGTGGGTTCGATACCGCCACAATTGTCTCTCTATTATTGAGCTGATTACTCCATGCTTCTGTAAAAACAAAAACAGTATGTTACATGTGATAAGGGACTTAATCTAAACATGTAAACCTTGAAACCCCGAGTCAACTGCAGTCTCAACTAATTGTATTTTACCCAAATAGAGGATTGGTTGTTAACCACAAGATGGCAGTAACTTATGAGGATGGGGGGAAATGATTCACTGGCTGCACTCTTTCTAACGTTAGCTAGCTTGCAAGCGAGCCTTTGTAGCTAACGCACTATCAGAGCTAGCCAGCTTGCAAGCGAGCCTTTGTAGCTAACGCACTATCAGAGCTAGCTAACGTTAGTTAACTAACGTTAGCTAGCTTGCGAGCAAGCCTTTGTAGCTAACACACTATCAGAGCTAGCCAGCTTGCAAGCAAGCCTTTGTAGCTAACGCGCTAGCTTGCAAGCAAGCCTTTGTAGCTAACACACTATCAGAGCTAACCCAGGTATTTCTATTTTATTTCTATTTTATTTATTCTATTTTATTTTATTATTATTATTATTATTATTATTATTATTATTATTATTATTATTATTATTGTTGTATATATCTTTTATCTTTCGTCCTGCTGTTTTTGTTTATTTTGTTGTAAGTTGCTGCTACCCCCGACACCAAATTTCCCCTCGGGGATTAATAAAGTATATATTCATTCATTCATTCATTCAGCTTGCAAGCAAGCCTTTGTAGCTAACGCACTATCAGAGCTAGCTAACGTTAGCTAGTTAAAGCGAACTCATATATATATATATATATATATATATATATATATATATATATATATATATATATATATATATATTAAAGCTAACTAATGTTAGATAGTTTGCAAGCGAGCCTTTGTAGCTAATGCACTATCAGAGCTAGCTAACGTTAGCTAGTTATATATATATATATATATATATATCTATCTATATATATATATATATATATATATATATATATATATATATATATATATATATATATATATATATATATATATATATATATATCTCTCTCACTGTTCTGTCTCCTGCAGCGAGTGACTGCAACCTGTGCGGCGCCGCCTCGTCTCTGGTCTGCCCGTCTTGTGACGGTCAGACCTTCTGTGACGCCTGTGACGACCTCTTCCACCGCCTCCCCTCCAGAGCCGATCACCGGAGAGACCCGCTGCAGAGCGGCCCGCCGGGTACGCCGCCGCCGCCGCACGCCGGGCTTCAAAGCGGGGACGCGGCCGTCGGCCTCGACGCTCGTTTGTCAACTTGTTGTTTTGTTGTTGTCGTTGTGTAGTTGTGGGGATTTGCACCATCTGTGGGATTTCCGCCGTGCACGCCCAGTGCTCCGCCTGCGCCCAGAGGCTGTGTGAGAACTGCGACAAGCTGTTCCACTCGCACCCGGACCGCCGAGGACACGACCGGGCCTTCGTCACGCCGGCCAAAGCCTCCAGGTGAGGAGAAACGGGAAGTCACTGTTTCCAGAGAGATAATAAGCGATCATAAGAATGAGCAAAACCTTAAAAACAGGACGCAAACATGATCATTTAATCCAGAAAACTAATTTCGTGAAGATAAAAATGCAACTTTCTGTGATTTCTTTTGCATATTTTACATTTCTGATCAACTCTGCAGATTCTTTAAGCGTCGATCCCATATTGTTGTGGTTCATATTCATATTTCATGCAGGTTTGATTTGATCAGCATCTTCTTGTTCTGCTCAAAAAAAAAAGAACTGTATCCAGGGTCCTCCAAAAAGATCTTCAGATAATAAAAAGTGGTTCTTTCTTTGTTTATTGTGAGAAACTTTGTTTACAGATCTGTCGATTCAATCAATAACTGATCAGTTTGAGACATTTTCCATCGTCTCCTAACTTTCATGTTTGTGCAAAAGGAAGAATTCTTCACGGATCTTAAGGTGTGGCGGATAAATATGACGAAATATAATAAATAAACAAATATAAAGTACATACAAAAAATACAACTCATTATGTAGAACGAGAATCACCCTTCTTCTTTTTCTTCTTCTTCTTCTTCTTCTTCTTCTTCTCTCTTCCTCTTCTTTTTCTTTTTCTTTTTCTTCTTCTTCTTCCCTCTTTTTCTTCTTTTTTCTTCTTCTTCTTCTCTTTCTTCTTCTTCTTCTTCTTTTTCTTCTCTCTTCCTCTTCTTTTTCTTCTTTTTCTTTTTCTTCTTCTTCTTTTTCTTCTCTCTTCTTCTTTTTCTTTTTCTTCTTCTTCTTTTTCTTCTCTCTTCTTCTTCTTCTTTTTCTTCCCTCTTTTTCTTCTTTTTTCTTCTTCTCTCTTTTTCTTCTTCTCTTTCTTCTTCTTCTTCTTCCTCTTTTTCTTCTTTTTCTTTTTTTTCTTCACTCTTCTTTTTCTTCTTCTTTTTCTTCTCTTTCTTCTTCTTTTCTTCTTCTTCTTCTTCTTTTCTTCTTATTCACTCTTCTTCTTTTTTTTCTTCTTCTTCAGACCTCGATAGGCAATCAAATATTCATTCTTTGTGTGGCCGGGTACCAAAGTACCCGTGTCCCGGGTCCTTTTGGCCCCGGGCCCTGGTGGTCCGGGCCCCCGGCTCGCCCCTAACCCCTCTGCTTGCTCGCAGCCCCTCCTTGTCTCCGTGGACGTGCGCTCGCTGCACGACGGTGAACGAGATGCGCGCCGTCCTCTGCGTGACCTGCGAGCGACCTCGCCTCGCCGCGGCCGCCGTCCAGGAGGTCCCGGTGTCGGTGCCCACGTCTCCCAGCACGGGTGAGACCCTAAACGCACCGCCGCTCCTCTTCAGGTAGACACACACACACACACACACACACACACACACTGACCGGTGAGCTGTGGCCCTCAGAGTGGCGCTGCAGGAGCTGCACGGTGGTGAACCAGGGCAGCAGCATCCTCTGCGAGGTGTGTGAGCGCCCCCGTCTGGCCACGCGGCCGCCGGTGGCGCCGGCGCCGTCCAGCCCGGGATCCCCGTCCGAGTCCGGAGCGAAGGTTTGTCCCGCTCTCTCTCTCCGCGCTTGTTACGACGAATACGACGATATTCCGTATTTGATGTGTGAACATGATGTCAGGGTTCTTACGCTCATGGAAAACCTGGAACAGTCATGGAATGTTAAAATGATTATTTCCAGGCCTGGAAAAGTCCTTGAAGAAAAAATGAATCCCCAAAGTTTAGTAAAAGTCATGTAAATGTGTTATATTCATGTGTTCATGACGTTCATTTACGCTGAGTTTGAAATAATGAATATGCTTTTAAAAGAAAGACGCTCAAAATATAAGCAGGCATACATACAGGCATCTATATAAATGTTTATTCTTTTAATCAAACTATTGTCTCATTCATTTGAGTCATTTAAGGTTTACTGTATGCTTTGTGTTCTCATTGTTAGTTTAAATACTACATTTACTCACTTTTTACTGTTTACACCCAGATTTCACTAAATGTTTGTAATGGACATTTGGTTTAAAGTCATGGAAAAGTCATGAAATCCATTGGTCAGAATGTGTCTGAACCCTGAGATATTCTGTTTGGAGCATTTTCTGTGATTATTATCCAGGTTTTAGGATCATTCTTTGGTCTCGTGGACGTCACATGTTTCTCTCTGTGGTCTTGGTCTTTCAAAATAAAAGTCCTGCTCCTCTCTGGAAACAGAACCATCACGACTAGAAGAGAGAACTGGAACTCGTCTTCAGTGAGAATAACTCAATTATTATGACATAAATCATAAAAAAATTAAAATACGCCAGTTGACTTTCTTTGATAATTTATTTTACAAAAATAATATATATATATATATATATATATTTTTACAAAAATTGTCAAACAATGGAATAAGAAAAAAGAAATTCAACCCTCGTCTTTTCTTTTTAATGATTTTTGTCATAATAACGGCGTTATTCTGCACTGAAGACGTTCTAGTCGTGTTCCTGAAGTTCAGAGTTTCTCCTCGTGTGGTCACATGACTGTTGGTCTCAGGTGAATAAATCATGACGTCATAGTTCCACTGAGGAGCTCAGAGTTTAATGTTCTCTACACAATCTGATTAAAGTAAACCAAAGATTTTAGATGTTTTTGATGAAATATCACGTAAACGTGAGCCTCGTTCCAGCTGCTTTGTGTTTGTTACACGTGATGCGTTCAAAGATCGTCGGAAAGATGGAAATCCGACGACAATGACTTAAAGCTTCTATTCACGATGAACGGTGTAGTTTGGGCCATTTGCTTGAGGAAACAGGCCGTGTTGGGCGTTCTGAGGGTTAAAGCCGTGACAGTAATGGATTTATGTTGAAGAAACCTCACTGTTTCCTCCCAGCTCTCCCAGTGGATGTGCCAGTTCTGCACCTACGTGAACTCCACTCCCACCGCGGTGTGCGAGATGTGCAACCTGTCGCCCAGAGACTCCGCCTCAGTCTCTCTGCCTCAGTCTCTCCAGCAGACGCCGTCCGGCACCAGAGCCGTCCGACCCCCGGCGGAGCCGAGGCCCCAGCCGACGCCCCGAGTCCACGTGGAGGCCAAGCGGCAGAAGACCATGCGGGAGGACGGCCTCCACCTCGTCCAGCAGATCAGAGTAGGTCACACGAGGTCACATGGCATGAATTATGCACGTTATTTTCTAAAATAATTGATACATTTTGTAAAGAGTGAAAAAGAAGCTAAATCCTCACGCTTGAGAAGCATAAAACATTAAATATTTGGCATTTCTACCTGATAATTTGACTTAAACGACACATCAATTATCCAAATGGAAATTAACAAATTGAAAGTTATTTTTCTTTTCACTATTTTCTGACATTTTATAGAACAAATAATTAATTTATGAATGTGAAATGTGTCCCAGAGGATTTAACACTTTTTTTAAAAGTATTGATAATGAAACTAATCAATACTAAGTCAATCTATTTTAATTGAAGCACCAGCCGGGTAGAAGTCTGGCTCTGTTATCAAATAATCTTATTTTCTTTATTAATATATTCATTAACAGTCAGATAATTGTGGAAGACGGCCATAGATATTAAAATAAGAGGATCAATTAATACAGTGAAACATGTATAGAATCACATATCTCAGTGTTGACGGCTTCAAAGTAAACAAACATGTTTAACAACCCGTTTCTCCTCCGTCAGGAAGCGGAGCGCCGCGGCGTCAGCGCCGAGGAAGTGTACGCCGCCATCTGCATGTGCGGCGGCAGCAACACCAACCCCTGTGATTGGCTGACGTCGGAGCTGCCGCACCTGCTGGATGAGATCTGCGCCATGGCGGCTTCCGTCCAGGTGGAGCGGGACGGCGAGGAGGCGGAGCCGAGCGGCCCGGGCGACGCCGCCAAGCTGTCCAGAGCCGAGGCCAAGCGGGCCTGGCTGACGGCGGGAGGAGACGCCGACAGAGCCGTGAGACAGCTGCTGAGAGACAGACAGGTCAAGGTAGGGCGATCAACACCCGCTTCATGTGTTACAGCTGCATTCTCTCTCCTGACCACCAGGGGGCGACTCCTCTGGTTGTATAGAAGTATATGCTTCATGGGTTACAGCTGCATTCTCTCTCCTGACCACAAGGGGGCGACTCCTCTGGTTGTATAGAGTCTATGCTTCATGTGTTACAGCTGCATTCTCTCTCCTGACCACCAGGGGGCGACTCCTCTGGTTGTATAGAGTCTATGCTTCATGTGTTAAAGCTGCATTCTCTCTCCTGACCACCAGGGGGCGACTCCTCTGGTTGTATAGAGTCTATGCTTCATGTGTTAAAGCTGCATTCTCTCTACTGACCACCAGGGAGCGACTCCTCTGGTTGTATAGAAGTATATGCTTCATGTGTTAAAGCTGCATTCTCTCTACTGACCACCAGGGGGCGACTCCTCTGGTTGTATAGAAGTATATGCTTCATGTGTTAAAGCTGCATTCTCTCTCCTGACCACCAGAAGGCGACTCCTCTGGTTGTATAGAAGTATATGCTTCATGTGTTAAAGCTGCATTCTCTCTACTGACCACCAGGGGGCGACTCCTCTGGTTGTATAGAAGTATATGCTTCATGTGTTAAAGCTGCATTCTCTCTCCTGACCACCAGGGGGTGACTCCTCTGGTTGTATAGAAGTCTATGCTTCATGTGTTAAAGCTGCATTCTCTCTCCTGACCACCAGGGGGAGACTCCTCTGGTTGTATAGAAGTCTATGCTTCATGTGTTAAAGCTGCATTCTCTCTACTGACCACCAGGGGGCGACTCCTCTGGTTGTATAGAAGTATATGCTTCATGTGTTAAAGCTGCATTCTCTCTCCTGACCACCAGGGGGCGACTCCTCTGGTTGTATAGAAGTATATGCTTCATGTGTTAAAGCTGCATTCTCTCTACTGACCACCAGTGGGCGACTCCTCTGGTTGTATAGAAGTATATGCTTCATGTGTTAAAGCTGCATTCTCTCTCCTGACCACCAGGGGGCGACTCCTCTGGTTGTATAGAAGCCCATGCTTCATGTGTTAAAGCTGCATTCTCTCTCCTGACCACCAGGGGAGACTCCTCTGGTTGTATAGAAGCCCATGCTTCATGTGTTGTGTGTCTGTGTAGATGAAGGAGCTTCACTCGCTGGGCTTCAGGGACGTGCTCCGCTGTGAGGAGGCTCTCCGGCTGAGCGGAGGCGAGGTGAAAGGCGCTCTCTCTCTGCTGCAGCGCCCCCTGCTGGAGCCTTTCCACCAGCGCATCTGGACCGACCAGCCCGAGCCGCCGATCGATCCCAAACACCCGGACAAACAGGTACAGCGTAGTTTATATTTACTGTTTTCACGTCTGTGGCTACAAAGAAGAATTCATTTTTAGACGCTTTAGAAACATGAGGTGTTAAAAATGTACATTTAGCAGCTAAATCTAATAGTTTACATGATATTTAACCTTTTTGCTTCTTTATAATACCAGAATACTTCACTTATTTCTTTACATAAAGGTAATAAAGTAGCAGTTAGCGTTCATTTAGTTTGTGCGCCCTCTGTTGGTCATAACCAGAGCTTCAGGCCTCAGGCTGCACACTCGTAGACGACTTCAGTCATGGAGTTTTAAAATGGTTATTTCCAGGCCTGGAAAAGTCCTTGAAAAAAAAAAAATCCCCAAAGTTTAGTAAAAGTCATGTAAATGTGTTATATTCATGTGTTCATGACGTTCATTTACGCTGAGTTTGAAATAATTAATATGCTTTTAAAAGAAAGACTCAGAATATAAGCAGGCATACATACAGGCATCTATATAAATGTTTATTCTTTTAATCAAACTATTGTCTCATTCATTTGAGTCATTTAAGGTTTACTGTATGCTTTGTATTCTCATTGTTAGTTTAAATACTACATTTACTCACTTTTTACTGTTTACACCCAGATTTCACTAAATGTTTGTAATGGAATCCACTGGTCAGAATGTGTCTGAACCTGCTTCATGTAGTGGGAATAAAAAAAGTGTTTTATTAGTTTTCCCCAGCCTTTGTTGTCACATTAACTCAGTGGCTCTCAAACTGTCTAGTGGGGCGCGGTGGTATTACAGGTGGGGCGTGGATCTTTTTTATCATTATACTCTCACAGGGCGTGAACATTGTTCTTCCTCCAAAGTGTGGCGTGACTTTAACTGGTCTAACTGGTCTAACTGGTTTCTCCGACTCCTCTCTCCACAGCGGACGTGCCGGCGGCTGCTGGCGCTGCACGACCTGCCCAGCTGGGGGCGCTGTGAGCTGGTGCTGGCGCTGCTGCAGGAGCCGGACGTCACCTCCTCGCTGGAGGACGTGGTGCAAGCCGTGAAGGAGTCCCAGGACAAGGACTTCATCCGCCGGGTCCTCATCAACGAGTGCCCCTGCTGCCTGAGCAACTTCCCCCGCAGCAAGGTGACCACGCGCAACTTCACCACGCGCAACTTTACCACTTCACCACGCGCAACTTCACCACGCGCAACTTTACCACGCGCAACTTCACCACGCGCAACTTTACCACGCGCAACTTCACCACTTCACCACACGCAACTTCACCACGCGCAACTTTACCACGCGCAACTTTACCACGCGCAACTTTACCACGCGCAACTTTACCACGCGCAACTTTACCACTTCACCACGCGCAACTTTACCACGCGCAACTTGGCCACGTGCAACTTCACCACGCGCAACTTCACCACGCGCAACTTTACCACTTCACCACACGCAACTTCACCACGCGCAACTTTACCACTTCACCACGCGCAACTTTACCACGCGCAACTTCACCACGCGCAACTTTACCACTTCACCACACGCAACTTCACCACGCGCAACTTTACCACTTCACCACGCGCAACTTTACCACGCGCAACTTTACCACTTCACCACGCGCAACTTTACCACGCGCAACTTGGCCACGTGCAACTTCACCACGCGCAACTTTACCACGCGCAACTTTACCACTTCACCACACGCAACTTCACCACGCGCAACTTTACCACTTCACCACGCGCAACTTTACCACGCGCAACTTCACCACACGCAACTTTACCACTTCACCACACGCAACTTCACCACGCGCAACTTTACCACTTCACCACGCGCAACTTTACCACGTGCAACTTCGCCACGTGCAACTTCACCACGCGCAACTTTACCACGCGCAACTTTACCACTTCACCACGCGCAACTTCACCACGCGCAACTTCACCACGCGCAACTTCACCACGCGCAACTTCACCACGTGCAACTTTACCACGTGCAACTTTACCACGTGCAACTTCGCCACGCGCAACTTCGCCACGTGCAACTTTACCACGTGCAACTTCGCCACGCGCAACTTCACCACGTGCAACTTTACCACGTGCAACTTTACCACGTGCAACTTCGCCACGCGCAACTTCGCCACGTGCAACTTTACCACGCGCAACTTCGCCACGCGCAACTTCACCACGCGCAACTTTACCACTTCGCCACGCGCAACTTCACCACGCGCAACTTTACCACTTCACCACGCGCAACTTTACCACGCGCAGTCCCTGTTGTTTACTCCTCTTCCTCCTCTTCCTCTCGTTGCAGATGCAGTCCCTGTTGTTTCCTCCTCTTCCTCCTCTTCCTCCTCTTCCTCTCGTTGCAGATGCAGTCCCTGTTGTTTACTCCTCTTCCTCCTCTTCCTCTCGTTGCAGATGCATCCCTGTTGTTTACTCCTCTTCCTCCTCTTCCTCTCGTTGCAGATGCATCCCTGTTGTTTACTCCTCTTCCTCCTCTTCCTCTCGTTGCAGATGCATCCCTGTTGTTTACTCCTCTTCCTCCTCTTCCTCTCGTTGCAGATGCATCCCTGTTGTTTACTCCTCTTCCTCCTCTTCCTCTCGTTGCAGATGCAGTCCCTGACTTCCTGTCAGTGCTCCGTGTGTCACGAGTGCTTCGGGCAGCACTTCACCGTCGCCGTGAGAGACAAACACATCCGGGACATGGTGTGTCCGGTCTGCGGCGAGCCGGACATCAACGAGTCGGAGCAGCTGGACAGCTACTTCTCCACGCTGGACATCCAGGTACGCAGGGGGCGGGGCCGGATGATGTCATCGCTTAGAACAACTTATCAAAAACATTTTATTCTACGGGTCTCATTTTAAATCTCTTCACACACAAGAGGAGAGGAAATTCTACTTTTATATATTATGTTATTCTGCACTGAAGACGTGTTCTAGTTCTACTTCTAGTCATCATGGTTCTGTTTCCAGAGAGGACCAGGACTTTTATTTTGAAAATCAAGACCACAGAGAGAAACATGTGACTTCCAATCATCCAATAATATTTTCTTCTGCTTAAAACGAAATATACAAAATATGACATGTGCATCATGACACCCATCAATCAATCTGTAACTCTGTGTGTGTGAGAGGATCCACAGGCCCCGCCCACTTTCTAGAGGCCCAATCGAATGCAACGGATTTTATTTAAATCCCTCTTGGAACTTGGAATAAAAGAACTTGTTTCAGCTTAAAAGTTATGTTTTTTTTTTTACTTGCCGTAAACGAGATATTGAGCAGATATTTATTATAAAACCTTTACGTACATTTATAACAGACACCACACAGTCATCAGCGTAGCACGTGTGTCTAGTTGTATTGATGCATCTCTGGTCTCTCGTTGGTCCTCCTGCATCGCTCTGTTCCGTTTTTTAATGTAGCGACGGAGTTTCTTCTTGTTGTGATAGTGGGTGAGCTTTACCCAGCATGCAGTTCGGCGGGGTAATTTTATAAATGTACAATTATTAGTGTTACGAATTGTTTGTGTCACAAACTGTTGTGTCGTGATGTTTAACCTGTTAAAGAGCTTTAGTTGTGGGTTATTAATTGTTGTTCTAAAGTTACAACCATGACTAAAGTTACAACCATGACTAAAGATGACACGTAAGAGAAGTAGCTCCGACCCGGTGAGCAATATATTGAAAAATTCATGCCGTGTGTGTTGTGTGTGTTGTGTGTTGTGTGTTGTGTGTTGTGTGTGTGTGTGTGTGTAGCTGCGTAACTGTCTGGAGCCGGACGTGTACGAGCTGTTCCACAAGAAGCTGACGGAGCACGCGCTCATGAAGGACCCCAAGTTCCTGTGGTGCTGCCACGTGAGTCCGCTTCAGAAGGTTGTATTATATTTATTAGTCCCGCAGGATGACAGCAGCAAACAGGGTGAAGTGCACAGAGACATACCGTAAAGGTCTGTTTACAAGACGCTCCTACCTCCGGTCAGTGTCCCCGCTGTAGCAAGCTAGGAGCAGCGCTAGCTAACGCTGCTGCTAGCTAACGCTGCTGCTAGCTAGCGCTGCTGCTGCAACCGGCCGCTGCTGCTGCTACCGCCCGCGTCCCCTCTGCCCAAGTCGGGTGTCGAGCCTGGTCCCGCTACCTTCGGTGGTTTTCGGGGAGCTAGCGGAAGTTAGCGGGGAAGTAACGGAGCGTTAGCAGGAGCCCCAGCTGGCTAAAGCGGGGAGCTAACGGGGACACTGACCGACGGTAGTAGCGGCTCGTAACCCGACTTTTACGGTAGTCAAATAAAATACAAAAACAAGTAATATAAGTATGAGAAAACGTTAATAAAAACGATAAAGTAATCCACAATAGTAGTATTATCTGAAGGAACCGGAGGAGAACCTGTAACAAGAACCCAAAAACACCTCCACCTGTCTCATATGTTTATGATCCATATTCACACATAAAAATAAAAAAATATTCTAAATGTATTGTTGTAGTTCATTTAACTGATATTTATTCTCTTAGGAGTCCAAAATACGTCCACAGCGGTACTTCTGCTGTAGTACTTGTGCTGTAGTACTTCTACTGTAGTATTTCTACTTCACTACTTCTACTGTAGTACTTGTGCTGTAGTACTTCTATTGTAGTACCTTTGTACTTTCTTTTGTCCTTTTAAGTTAAAGTAAAAGTCTATTTGTGTCCTAAACTCCTCCTCCTCTTCCCCCTCTTCCTCTTCTCCCTCCTCTTCTCCCTCTTCCTCCTCTCCCTCTTCCTCTCCCTCTTCCTCCTCTCCCTCCTCTTCCTCTCCCTCTTCCTCTCCCTCTTCCTCTCCCTCCTCTCCGTCCTCTCCCTCCTCTTCCTCAGTGCACCTCTGGTGTCATCAACGATGGAGACCAGATGAAGGTCACCTGTCCGTCGTGCCGCAAGAGTTTCTGCGCTCAGTGCAAGAAACCCGTGAGTACCGAGGTCTCCCACGTTTACACCAGACACCCAAACGCCTCACGGGGCTCAGGAATGCGGCCTTGAAGCTGAGGCTCTCTCTCTCTCTCTCTCTCCCCCCCCTCTCTCTCTCTCTCCCCCCCCCCCCCCCAGTGGGAGCCCCAGCACCAGGACCTGTCCTGTGAACAGTTCCAGCAGTGGAAGAGAGACAACGACCCGGACTACCAGCGCCAGGGTCTGGCCGGCTTCCTGAGAGACAACGGCATCAGTGAGGACTTTACTTCCTTTGACCTTTCCTCATGGAGTACTTCAGTTATATATCTTTACTCGAGTACTTCAGTTATATATCTTTACTCGAGTACTTCAGTTATATATCTTTACTCGAGTACTTCAGTTATATATCTTTACTCGAGTACTTCAGTTGTTATACATCTTTAAGTACTACGCTGCGTTTCCATTTAAATCACTTTATACTTCAGAGGGAGACAGAAAATGCTCTGAAATAATAACTGAAATCAACTTTATTCAACACAACAAACAACAACAGTACAGTCCTGTGTTTTTGTTTTGTTTAACGTACGTCGGGTTCCACCGCTGTGGGACCAGTCTGACCAGTCTGACCAGTCTGACCAGTCTGACCAGTCTGACCAGTGTCCTGTCCTCCTGCAGCCTGTCCGTCCTGCAGGTTCCAGTACGCTCTCACCAAAGGAGGCTGCATGCACTTCAGCTGCTCCCAGTGCCGCTACCAGTTCTGCAGCGGCTGCAACAACCCGTACCACAAGGTGGGGAACTCTGTAGGGAACTCTGTAGGGAACTCTGTAGGGAACTCTGGAGGGAACTCTGGAGGGAACTCTGGAGGAACTCTGTAGGAAACTCTGTAGGAAACTCTGGAGGAACTCTGTAGGAACTCTGGAGGAACTCTGGAGGAACTCTGGAGGGAACTCTGTAGGAAACTCTGTAGGAAACTCTGGAGGAACTCTGTAGGAACTCTGGAGGGAACTCTGGAGGGAACTCTGGAGGAACTCTGTAGGAAACTCTGTAGGAAACTCTGGAGGAACTCTGGAGGGAACTCTGTAGGAAACTCTGTAGGAAACTCTGGAGGAACTCTGTAGGGAACTCTGGAGGGAACTCTGGAGGAACTCTGGAGGAACTCTGTAGGAAACTCTGTAGGAAACTCTGGAGGAACTCTGTAGGAACTCTGGAGGAACTCTGGAGGAACTCTGGAGGGAACTCTGTAGGAAACTCTGTAGGAAACTCTGGAGGAACTCTGGAGGGAACTCTGGAGGGAACTCTGGAGGGAACTCTGGAGGGAACTCTGGAGGAACTCTGGAGGGAACTCTGGAGGGAACTCTGGAGGGAACTCTGGAGGGACTCTGGAGGAACTCTGGAGGGAACTCTGGAGGGAACTCTGGAGGGACTCTGGAGGAACTCTGGAGGGAACTCTGGAGGAACTCTGGAGGGAACTCTGGAGGGAACTCTGGAGGAACTCTGGAATTTTCACAAAATTGAAAAATTAGCTCTCTTTTTTGGAATGTCTTTTAAAAAAAATATATATTTCTGTCCTGGCGACACTAAATATCATCTGAAAGACCACAGACGCTCCTCACAGAAGTGTGTGTGTGTGTGTGTGTGTGTGTGTGTGTGTGTGTGTGTGTGTGTGTGTGTGTGTGTGTGTGTGTGTGTGTGTGTGTGTGTGTGTGTGTGTGTGTGTGCAGACGACCTGTAAGGCGGCTCAGTGCAGTTACAGCGGTCACCACGCTCACCACCCGCGGGACTGTCTCTTCTACCTCAGAGACTGGGAGCCGCCCAGACTGCAGGCTCTGCTGCAGGTGAGTACTGGGAGCTACTGGGAGCTACTGGTTCTGATCTGTCTGCTCTGCAGAGATACAATCTGCTGGGTTTCATTTTTTACAACAAGAGACAACAAACTTTCATCTCTCTGGCCGTCATGATGACTGTTAGTGGGAATAATAAATAAATATGTAACAATGAAAGGAAGTAAAGATGTTGAAGAAGGAGAAGTTAAACAGAACGGAGGGTTCTTCTTCAAGAGGAATCATGTTTTTAGTTTTATTGCTGGAATGAGTTCATGAGGTTTTATTGTTCATGGTTTGTGAACGTGAGGTCATCAAATACCTTCATCTCTGGACCAGCTGATGTTTCTGTTTTATTTATTGTTATTATGTGAAGAAAAGAAAGAGAAATACCTCTTCAGCCTTTTGGCTATTATCATAAAACATGTACATGTGAGCAACTCTTCCTGCTAAGAACAGTGTTGTTAACCTTAATAATAATAATAATAATAATAATAACCACCAGCGGACTGAATGAGAGCAGAAGCTGCGTTTGTTATTTCAGACGGGAACCTTAAAGAGACGTACATAAATGTTCCTTGTGTTCCCTTATGTTCCTTCATGTTCCTTCATGTTCCTTCATGTTCCCTTGTGTTCCTTTGTCTCCTAGAGGAGCGGCGTTGAGTTCAACACGGATCCCTCTGATGCAGCTCAACCCGGTAAAACCCGTCTTCACTTTGTCTTCATCACGTTCAGGAGAAAAGACACTCGAACGCCTCCTGGAGTTCAAGATAACCTGGACTTAAAGTTCAAGATAACCTGGACTTAAAGTTCAGATAACCTGGACTTAAGTTCAACCTGGACTTAAGTCCAGGTTATCTGAACCCGTGATGTGAGTCTCAGCTCTCCTCCGCCTGCAGACGCCTGCTGTGTGATGGAGCAGAAGGATGAAGCCGGGCAGCAGATCGACTCCCCTTGTGGGCTCCAGACCCAGCCGGGCCAAGCCGGGCTCTGCGAGTGAGTTCAGAACCAGTTGAAGAAAGCCCGTGAAACAAGATGGAGGACTGCGGCTCCTTCTTAGGAAGCCATAATATCATAATGTGTGTAGCCAGCAGACAGGTGTGCTGACGCAGGTGTGCTCCTCAGGAAGCACTACCGGGAGTACCTGGTGAGCCTGGTCAACGCCCACTCCCTGGACCCCGCCCCCCTGTACGAGGCCAGCGAGCTGGTCCGGGCCTGCGAGCGCTACCAGGTGGACGCGCAGGGGCCCGCGGACGGAGAGGACGCCGAGCTGCACCTGGCGGGACTCCTCAAGGTCAGAGGCTCCGCCCCACGAGGCGCACACCTGGT
>JBAMJR010000530.1:0-47500 GCA_038501785.1 Myoxocephalus aenaeus | reverse complement strand
CCAATTCGAAAAAAATGACATTTCTAAACCGTGCACGTTGAACCGTGCACATTTTAACAGCCTCTCGTCTGAGTTCAGACCTCAGCTGATGAAATAACACAATTTTAAGCTTTGTTTTGGTTACTTTTTCACAACGGAAGCGTTTGTCTCACACGATGCGTTCAAGGACCGTTGGAAAGATGAAAGTCTGACGATAACGACGGTTTTCACAGCTTCTGGCTGCGATGAACGGCGTAGTTTTGGCGACCGTAAAGAAGGGTTAGGGTGCACCGCCCGACAAAAGAAACGTTCAGTCGGTTATTTGACCTTTTATTTTGAAAGGTTTCTGTGTGTTGTCTCTCCAGGTCAGGACTCCTTCAACGTGGCGGTTCACTATTTAGGCCGCGAGGTTCTCTGCCGTCAGATCCAGAGCAGCGACGTCCGGATCGCGTACCTGCCGTGCGCTCCGGCTCCGCCCACGCCGGCCGTCCTGAAGGACCGCTTCCCGCGCGTCCCGCTGCCGGAGCCGGCCTCGGCCTCGCCGCCGGCCGGCCCGGAGCGGCACGCGCTGCTCACGCTGCTGCCCTTCATGGAGCGGGGCGTGGCGCTGACCACCACGCATCTGGGCGTGTACGGGAAGCGCTTCTGCCAGGGCCGGGTCTTCTGGACGGGCCCGCACGGGGCCACGGCCGGGCCCCACAAGATGGAGAGGAACACGGAGCCGGCCATGCTCTTCAGCAAAGACGCCTTCAAGCAGCGTGAGTTCCTTTTGTTTTATAAAACGGTGAATCATAGCTTGCTTTATGAAGAAAAAGAAGCTCAAAACTGCTGTATTTGGATGTATTGAACACCACAAGTAATATACAAGTGAAATATATGGTTTGGTACATGAGAAAATTCAAATAGCATTCAAATGGGCCCAAATGGGCCCAATGGGACTATTGGGCCCCAATGGGACCTCACCTGAATGTTCTGTTCTAAACCCTCTCTAACTTTGTTCTGCTTCAATTCATCAAAGTCAACCTTTGCAGAGAGAATGTTCACATATTGAGCTATGATTTGGGTTAGAGAATGTTCACATATTGTGTTATGATTTGGGTTAGAGAATGTTCACATATTGTGCTATGATTTGGGTTAGAGAATGTTCACATATTGAGCTATGATTTGGGTTAGAGAATGTTCACATATTGTGTTATGATTTGGGTTAGAGAATGTTCACATATTGTGTTATGATTTGGGTTAGAGAATGTTCACATATTGTGCTATGATTTGGGTTAGTGAATGTTCACATATTGTGTTATGATTTGGGTTAGAGAATGTTCACATATTGAGCTATGATTTGGGTTAGAGAATGTTCACATATTGTGCTATGATTTGGGTTAGAGAATGTTCACATATTGAGCTATGATTTGGGTTAGAGAATGTTCACATATTGAGCTATGATTTGGGTTAGAGAATGTTCACATATTGAGCTATGATTTGGGTTAGAGAATGTTCACATATTGAGCTATGATTTGGGTTAGAGAATGTTCACATATTGTGCTATGATTTGGGTTAGAGAATGTTCACATATTGAGCTATGATTTGGGTTAGAGAATGTTCACATATTGAGCTATGATTTGGGTTAGAGAATGTTCACATATTGTGCTATGATTTGGGTTAGAGAATGTTCACATATTGAGCTATGATTTGGGTTAGAGAATGTTCACATATTGTGCTATGATTTGGGTTAGAGAATGTTCACATATTGAGCTATGATTTGGGTTAGAGAATGTTCACATATTGAGCTATGATTTGGGTTAGAGAATGTTCACATATTGAGCTATGATTTGGGTTAGAGTTGGACCTTACAGCTGCATCATTTCAAACAAATAATCATCCTGAAAGTGATTTTTTTCTAGGCGGACCTGAAACCTTTTCATTTTTTCCTGTGTGTCATCTTCATTTCCTCTTAACCAGTAACATATAGACTGATATTTACACATCTGAACAACATCTCACATGTGTACCTTTTATTTTAACACCAACATTATTCAAACAGCTCTAGTGGTTGTAGAGATACACCCGTTTTAGTTTTGGGAAGACATTTTTCGAGGAAAGGGCCTATAGTCTTGATTTTCCTATTTATTTACAACTTAATGCAAATATTTCTACTGCAAACTGAAACATTTAGTTAATTTAATCTTAATATTGATATAAGAACGTCAAACATTATCTGGTTTCAATTGTCAGATTTATCACATTAAATACATTTCGTAAAACAAGTGCATTCTGGGAAACTACAAGGGGAGTTCTTTTTCTTTCTTTTTCTTTTAGGTATTACATAGACCAGAATATTGAGAATGTCATCAATAATAATAATAATAATAACCAAAATATCTCGTTTTTCGCCGTCTTTGCGTTTCCTGAACTCAACGTCGTCCAGTCTGAGCTCAGTGAAGTGAATGATGTATTTAACTCTTTATTATTATTATTGCAGAGCTGGACCTGTACCGCCAGCAGGGCGGCGCTCCTCCGCAGTGCGGCTTCACGCTGTGTTTCGGGGAGGAGCTCCACGGCGCCGACGACCCGGCCGATAAACTCATCACCGTGCAGGTAAACGAGCGATTCATGTTTAAAACACATTATAGTATTAATAACTTAGCATGCAGTCACATTCCATCAGAATCATTCATTAGATGCTATAATTACATTAAAATCCTACTTTAGTAGATTCAAGTTGTAAAACTCAATTCATTTGAAAGAAAACTTTTTGCACTGCATTATTTATTACTTATTGTTAATTAATTACTAACTAACTATGATTACCTACTTAATACTTTAGCTCACTATTATTAATTAACTACAATTATTATACTTACAATAAAACTATTGTAAATTTACTCTTACTCGTCTTAATTACTACTTACACGTATTAAACTATTATTTAATACTCAAAACTATTGTCAATTCAAAATGTACTTGAAATTTATTATTTACTAAAAAAATATTGATAATCATTACAAACTTAAAACTAATATGAATGTCTTAAAACTATTGTTAATTAATCCTTACTTACTTAAATTATTATTTATTTAAAAATGAGTGTTATTATTATTACTTACACTTTTATTTCATTATTTAAAACTATTGTTAATTAATCATTACTTGCTTAAATTATTATTTATAAAAATGCGTCTTAATTATTACTTACACATTTATTTAATACTCAAAACTATTGTTAATTCATCTTTACTTAAAAACTATTATACATTACTTGAAATCTATTATTTACTCAAAATATTGTTAAACATTACTAACTTAAAACTAATATGAATGTCTTAAAACTATTGTTAATTAAATTATTATTTATTAAGAAATATGTTAATTATTACTTACACTTTTATTTAATTATTTAAAACTATTGTTAATTAATCAATAATTACTTATATTATATATATATATACTTATAATATATTATTTAATACTCAAAACAATTCTTAATGAATCATTACTTACTTAAATTATTATGTATTTAAAAATGCGTGTTCATTATTACTTTATTTAATTATTTAAAACTATTGTCCTTTTTTTTATTATTACCGACTTCAAACTATTTTCACTTCCAAGGAAAAGTTTGTAGGTAAAATATCTTTTATCTATTTTATTTCATGAATATTACCCAATAGTGACCCAGAACACAGAAACTAAGCTTTGACGTAGAAGTCAGTAAACAACAACAACAACAACAACAACAACACCACACCTGTGTGTGCAGGTGCGCTCCCTGTGGGCGGAGCAGCAGCTGCAGAGCGTGACGTCGCTCCTGGACTCCATCAGCTTCCTGCGGTCGCTGGCCAGCGAGTCTCCGCTGGGAGAGGTCACCCTGAACCTGGTCGCCGTGCCGACGCTGGACTCGGAGGCCGCCTGAGCCCCCTTCCAAAATAAGAGTCATCCCCATTCTTTTCAAAATAAGAGCACTGAGCGATACGTATCGCCTCGAATGCATCGTCTCTAAAAAAAAATATGAACTCAGATTTGAGCTACATTCAAAATGTACGAGAGGCTGAATTCAGAAAGATTTCAAAATAAGAGCCTCTAGCTCGTGTGGTAATTATGTTTGTTTTTTTGTTCATATTGCCCCGACAGCTAACGGAAAAAATCTTATGCACTTATGAAAAACACTTTTGTTTATGAACGTAGAGATGAGTGCACTGGGAGCACTGGGAGCACTGGGAGCACTACATGAAAACCAACAACACTGCGGAGCGGCAGCCAATACCATCCGACCTTTTGGATCTATCAACCTAGCTTCTTCTTGTATGTCACGTTCTGCTAAATGTTGTATCTTAAAAGGTCTTTGGGAGGAAACACGTGCAAATTGAAGAACCTTTTTTTACGTTTCATCGACTAAACCACCAGTAAACCTTTTCCAGTGACGTTCCTCACGTACTCTGTTTGACAACCACTGGACTAATCGATTAACCGGTCGTCGTCTTTTTTACTTGTTTTTTCCCCCCAATTAAAAAAAAAAAATGGGACGTGAACTCAGCACGCGTTTCTCCTCTCAGCCACTGGTTCCCAACCTGCGGGCGGAGACCTCAGAAAGGGCCGCGGGGTCAAGAAGATGATAACCGGGAAAAGACGCGTCGATACCAACAGACTTGAGCTTTTATTCTGGCGATACCAACAGATTTGAGCTTTTATTCTGGCGATACCAACAGATTTGAGCTTTTATTCTGGCGCTACCAACAGATTTGAGCTTTTATTCTGGCGATACCAACAGATTTGAGCTTTTATTCTGGCGATACCAACAGATTTGAGCTTTTATTCTGGCGCTACCAACAGATTTGAGCTTTTATTCTGGCGATACCAACAGATTTGAGCTTTTATTCTGGCGATCACCAACTGGAGGTTGGGAACCAGTGCAGCGGATGACATCGTGTTTATGTGACCGCATGTTAAATATATAACTATTCATGTTACAGTAAAATAAAGGGAGTTAGAGAATAGAAGTTTAATAGAAGTTAGAGAGTACAGTTCAGTAGAGTAGGAAGAAAATATGCAATAATGTTCTTAATGTTCACATTGTTTTAATGCAACTCTAAGTTAGTTATTCTTCATGTTTTGTGGAACATTTATTACAAATGTGGGTTGAAGGTTATGTTGATGACTTTTTAAAGGAAAAATCCCCAAAATCCTGTTAGGAACATTAATCTGGGACGTCCAGTGCATTCATGTGTTATAATGTGAGAGAGTTTGAAGTTAGTGATTTTACAGTCGCACCAAATTCTGACAGCTTAAAACAAACGTGATGTTTTGCTGTCGTTGGTACGGAGTGAGGAAGTAAACAACAACAACAACAACACGCTACAGGTCAGTGCTGAAGTCCTGCAGTAACGCTGAAGCCCAGAAGTTTATTTTTATGAAGACATATTTTATATTATTCTGTTAATAGCAGCAGACGTTGCTTCTGGTCGCCCACAGGAGGCGCTATAGCAAAAATACATTATCATGGGTTATAAACCAGTTATTAATCAAACACTTTGGGCTTCAACATATTAAGTTTTTACTGCAGAACTTTTGTATTTGTAAGGCGTTTCTGTTATTTTGTCCACCTGGAGCTTGAGAAGTATGAAGGAAAAACTATAAAAACATCACAAGAAGACAAAATGGGACCAAAACCAAGACCACAAGTGCATTAATAAGTATTAAAAATGTGTTTTTAGGTGATTTTTTCCTTTAAGTCAGACTAGGAGCACGAGGCACAGGGGGGTGTAAATATGTTATTTATGCGTCTTCTGTTGTGAAAATGCATTAAAAATAAACCGAGACTCTGGTGTGTGTGCGTGTGTGTGTGTGTGTGTGTGTGTGTGTGTGTGTGTCACACGGCGAGGGGTCAGCGGGCTTCTTCCTCTTCCTCTTCCTCGTCTAGATGTTCCCGTTGGCCGGAGAGGCGAGCTCGGCGATCTTGCCGTTGAGCTTCTGATTGGTCCAGTCCTTGGTGATGTCATCCAGGTGGCTGTCGAAGTCCACCAGCAGCGCCTGGTCGCCGGCCTCCAGCAGCCGGCCGGCGATGGCCTGAGTCTCCTCCCAGTGCCGCAGCATGATCCTGCACACAGAATTAATATTTATGTATTCTAACTACTAATCAAGGCAGAAACGAGCTTGAAAAAAATATATATCTAAAAAGGAAAAATGTGTTTAAATTATTGATACAAGTAAAAATACTCAAAATATTATAAATTACTTGTAATGTATCATTTACTTAAAATAAATATTGTTAATCATTAATAACTTAAAACTAATATGAATTTCATAAAACTATTGTTAATTAATCCTTACTTGCTTAAATTATTATTTATTTTAAAGTGTTGATTATTACTTACATATTTATTTAATTACTTAAAACAATTATTAATTCATCTTTACTTCAAAACTATTACTTAAAATATATTATTTACTTAAAATATATTGTTAATCATTACTAATATGAATGTTTTAAAACTATTGTTAATGAATCCTTACTTGCTTAAATTAGTATTTATTTAAAAGTGTGTTAATTATTTCTTACACTTTTATTTAAAGGCAGAAACGAGCTTGAAGGTTTAAAACATATTTTTTTTAAGTCAAAAGATCAATAATAAATAGTTTTTAAGTACACAGGAAACAACTTCCTGCAGTTTTTATACGTTAAATGAAAACATAAAGCGGTGGCTTCTGATTCCCACTGTAAATGTTTTACTAATGTTTTAAGTGTTATTTTCATATTTAAAAACGTGTTGACGTAGTTGTCGTGTTCATATTTAAAACACATCCTCACGTGTGTTTGTCTTTGAGCGTCCATCTTGAATCTTTGCGCTCGTACATCACGATGGGAGGAAGCCGGTAGTCTGACGCCATCTTGCTGCCGTCCAGCTGAGGAGAGTTAGAGAGGTGAGGAAGAGGAAGGTGTGAAGAGGAAGGTGTGCTCAGGTGAGGAAGAGGAAGGTGTGCTCAGGTGAGGAAGAGGAAGGTGTGCTCAGGTGAGGAAGAGGAAGGTGTCTCACCATCAGCAGCACTGCGTTGTCAAACTGCTCAGAAATCTTGTCGGCGATCTTCAGCGCACACGGAGTCGGGCTGGAGGAGGAAGAGGAGGAGGAAGAGGAGGAGCTTTACTAAAACACCAGAACCTCTGCATGATTAACAGATCATAAACATAAACACGATAAGCAGCTAAACTCACCTGCTATCTGACACGCAGGCGTTGGCTTGATAGTATCCCACAATCCTTTGCTGCGTCTGTGCACACCACACGTCCACCTGAAGCAGAGACGTGATGATAGAATACATTATGATTATAATATTAGGCAACGAGAATATGATGCAGATTAAACCATCCAACAGGAGATCAGAGTTCAAACGCATGAGATGATTTTAATAAATATCCCCATCAATACCTTTACTTTGAGTACTTAAGTACATTTATCTGATTACATACTTTTACTACATACAGTTCAGAGTCCAGTACTTCTACTGAAGTAAAGGAGCTAAATACTTCCTTTATCAATACTTGTACTTGAGTCCAGTACTACATCAATACTTCCTTTATAAATACTTCTACTTGAGTGCAGTACTTCTGCCGAAGTAAAAGGACCTAAATACTTCCTTTATAAATACTTCTACTGAAGTAAAAGGAGCTAAATACTTCCTTTATAAATACTTCTACTGAAGTAAAAGGAGCTAAATACTTCCTTTATAAATACTTCTACTGAAGTAAAAGGACCTAAATACTTCCTTTATAAATACTTATACTGAAGTAAAAGGAGCTAAATACTTCCTTTATAAATACTTCTACTGAAGTAAAAGGAGCTAAATACTTCCTTTATAAATACTTCTACTGAAGTAAAAGGACCTAAATACTTCCTTTATAAATACTTCTACTGAAGTAAAAGGAGCTAAATACTTCCTTTATAAATACTTCTACTGAAGTAAAAGGAGCTAAATACTTCCTTTATAAATACTTCTACTGAAGTAAAAGGACCTAAATACTTCCTTTATAAATACTTCTACTGAAGTAAAAGGACCTAAATACTTCCTTTATAAATACTTATACTGAAGTAAAAGGAGCTAAATACTTCCTACTACATCAATACTTCCTTTATCAATACTTGTACTGGAGTCCAGTACCAGTACTACATAAATACTTCCTTTATAAATACTTGTACTGGAGTCCAGTACCAGTACTACATAAATACTTCCTTTATCAATACTTGTACTGGAGTCCAGTACCAGTACTACATAAATACTTCCTTTATCAATACTTGTACTGGAGTCCAGTACCAGTACTACATCAATACTTCCTTTATCAATACTTGTACTTGAGTCCAGTACCAGTACTACATCAATACTTCCTTTATCAATACTTGTACTTGAGTCCAGTTCCAGTACTACATCAATACTTCCTTTATCAATACTTGTACTGGAGTCCAGTACCAGTACTACATCAATACTTCCTTTATCAATACTTGTACTGGAGTCCAGTACCAGTACTACATAAATACTTCCTTTATCAATACTTGTACTGGAGTCCAGTACCAGTACTACATAAATACTTCCTTTATCAATACTTGTACTGGAGTCCAGTACTACATCAATACTTCCTTTATCAATACTTGTACTTGAGTCCAGTACCAGTACTACATCAATACTTCCTTTATCAATACTTGTACTGGAGTCCAGTACCAGTACTACATAAATACTTCCTTTATCAATACTTGTACTGGAGTCCAGTACCAGTACTACATAAATACTTCCTTTATCAATACTTGTACTGGAGTCCAGTACCAGTACTACATCAATACTTCCTTTATCAATACTTGTACTGGAGTCCAGTACCAGTACTACATCAATACTTCCTTTATCAATACTTGTACTGGAGTCCAGTACCAGTACTACATAAATACTTCCTTTATCAATACTTGTACTGGAGTCCAGTACCAGTACTACATCAATACTTCCTTTATCAATACTTGTACTGGAGTCCAGTACCAGTACTACATCAATACTTCCTTTATCAATACTTGTACTGGAGTCCAGTACCAGTACTACATAAATACTTCCTTTATCAATACTTGTACTGGAGTCCAGTACCAGTACTACATAAATACTTCCTTTATCAATACTTGTACTGGAGTCCAGTACCAGTACTACATCAATACTTCCTTTATCAATACTTGTACTGGAGTCCAGTACCAGTACTACATAAATACTTCCTTTATCAATACTTGTACTGGAGTCCAGTACCAGTACTACATAAATACTTCCTTTATCAATACTTGTACTGGAGTCCAGTACCAGTACTACATCAATACTTCCTTTATCAATACTTGTACTGGAGTCCAGTACCAGTACTACATAAATACTTCCTTTATCAATACTTGTACTTGAGTCCAGTACCAGTACTACATAAATACTTCCTTTATCAATACTTGTACTGGAGTCCAGTACCACATCAATACTTCCTTTATCAATACTTGTACTTGAGTCCAGTACCAGTACTACATCAATACTTCCTTTATCAATACTTGTACTGGAGTCCAGTACCAGTACTACATAAATACTTCCTTTATCAATACTTGTACTGGAGTCCAGTACCAGTACTACATAAATACTTCCTTTATCAATACTTGTACTGGAGTCCAGTACCAGTACTACATCAATACTTCCTTTATCAATACTTGTACTTGAGTCCAGTACCAGTACTACATCAATACTTCCTTTATCAATACTTGTACTGGAGTCCAGTACCAGTACTACATAAATACTTCCTTTATCAATACTTGTACTGGAGTCCAGTACCAGTACTACATAAATACTTCCTTTATCAATACTTGTACTGGAGTCCAGTACCAGTACTACATAAATACTTCCTTTATCAATACTTGTACTGGAGTCCAGTACCAGTACCACATAAATACTTCCTTTATCAATACTTGTACTGGAGTCCAGTACCAGTACTACATAAATACTTCCTTTATCAATACTTGTACTGGAGTCCAGTACCAGTACTACATAAATACTTCCTTTATCAATACTTGTACTGGAGTCCAGTACCAGTACTACATAAATACTTCCTTTATCAATACTTGTACTGGAGTCCAGTACCAGTACTACATAAATACTTCCTTTATCAATACTTGTACTTGAGTCCAGTACCAGTACTACATAAATACTTCCTTTATCAATACTTGTACTGGAGTCCAGTACCAGTACTACATAAATACTTCCTTTATCAATACTTGTACTGGAGTCCAGTACCAGTACTACATCAATACTTCCTTTATCAATACTTGTACTTGAGTCCAGTACTACATAAATACTTCCTTTATCAATACTTGTACTTGAGTCCAGTACCAGTACTACATAAATACTTCCTTTATCAATACTTGTACTGGAGTCCAGTACCAGTACTACATAAATACTTCCTTTATCAATACTTGTACTGGAGTCCAGTACCAGTACTACATCAATACTTCCTTTATCAATACTTGTACTTGAGTCCAGTACTACATAAATACTTCCTTTATCAATACTTGTACTTGAGTCCAGTACCAGTACTACATAAATACTTCCTTTATCAATACTTGTACTGGAGTCCAGTACCAGTACTACATCAATACTTCCTTTATCAATACTTGTACTTGAGTCCAGTACTACATAAATACTTCCTTTATCAATACTTGTACTTGAGTCCAGTACCAGTACTACATCAATACTTCCTTTATAAATACTTGTACTTGAGTCCAGTACCACATAAATACTTCCTTTATCAATACTTGTACTTGAGTCCAGTACCACATAAATACTTCCTTTATCAATACTTGTACTGGAGTCCAGTACCAGTACTACATAAATACTTCCTTTATCAATACTTGTACTGGAGTCCAGTACCAGTACTACATAAATACTTCCTTTATCAATACTTGTACTGGAGTCCAGTACCAGTACTACATAAATACTTCCTTTATCAATACTTGTACTTGAGTCCAGTACCAGTACTACATCAATACTTCCTTTATCAATACTTGTACTGGAGTCCAGTACCAGTACTACATAAATACTTCCTTTATCAATACTTGTACTGGAGTCCAGTACCAGTACTACATAAATACTTCCTTTATCAATACTTGTACTGGAGTCCAGTACCAGTACTACATAAATACTTCCTTTATCAATACTTGTACTGGAGTCCAGTACCAGTACTACATCAATACTTCCTTTATCAATACTTGTACTGGAGTCCAGTACCAGTACTACATAAATACTTCCTTTATCAATACTTGTACTGGAGTCCAGTACCAGTACTACACAACACTCCCTCCAGCACACCTGTCCTACCTGTGTGAGGGCCAGCTGGCAGATGGGCGCCAGCGGCAGGTGGGAGTGCAGCAGCGGCACGCAGTCCGTCACGCAGACAGCGCCCCCTGCCGAGCCGGAGGACAGCAGCAGCCCGTTGATGCTGCACCGCGGAAACAGACAGGCGTGCAGGTACATCTTCACGTACGCCCGGCACGAGAGCTCCACCTCGCCCATGATGGTGATGGCTTTACCGTCCCTGTGAGGACACGAAGGCGCTGGGAAGCTACCTTCAACACGGAGGCAGCAGCGGCGGAACACGCGCACCGGTCACACGTCAACGACAGCCGGCGTTTCTACGAACATAACAACATGAATATAATTAAATATAATTAAATATGTCGCTTGATTGAATGTTTCCAACCGATTTTAAGGTTTCCGAAGAGCTGAAACGGCTGACTGTTTCTGTCAACAGCGAAATTTAAATAGGCGTCTGAACCGTTACTTCCGGTTCCGCCCACAATACTTAAACGTATTCATCTGATTGGCCGACAGGTCGCTCTCTGGGTTCCTATTGGAGCAACGAGGTGTCAATCATTTCTTTTCAGCCTTCTTCAGCTGCGGTGTCATGCTTATGCTCTATAGCAGCGCGCCCCCTAGGGGACCGGATGTTGCCTGTAATGTGAGTTCTTTCAAAAGGGATACAAATGGGACATTACAATGAATTAAGAGCAACACACTGATAGAATACGTCAGACTCTTCAGTTAAAGTACTTATACAACTCAATGAAAATACTCAAACACAAATAGACGTATGTATTATCAGCAAATAATGGGGGGAGCAGCATTGGAGCCGGCGACACCAACAGACTTAACAAGCTAGTTAAGAAAGCCGGCTCCATCATTGGCTGCAAGCAGGAGTTCCTGGAACAGGTGGTGGAGAGGAGGACGCTGAAGAAACTTTTGTCCATATTGGACAACCCAGACCACCCTCTCCACCACCTACTGCAGGGTCAGCGGAGCACTTTCTCCAGGAGATTCCTCACGCTCCGCTGCAACAAGGACAGATACAGGAGAACATTCCTGCCAACGGCATTACGGCTTTATAATAAATCACCGCTTGCCAGATCCTCTGTCTAACAACATGTCTATATATATTTTTGCACAATATTTTTGCACAATTTTTTTTGCACAATCCCAGCTATTTCTATTTTATTTCTATTTTATTTTATTATTATTATTATTATTATTTTTATTATTATTATTATTGTATATATCTTTTATCTTTCGTCCTGCTGTTTTTGTTTATTTTGTTGTTGTAAGTTGCTGCTACCCCGACGCCAAATTTCCCCTCGGGGATTAATAAAGTATATATTCATTCATTCATTCAAAATGTATTTTAATTTAAAACATTTCTGTTTTTATCATATCTGATGTTTCTGGATTAATAGCACTGCTGCATTTAAACTTCTCTAAATACTTTTTTCTAGTTTAAGCTACAGCAATATTCTATAATATCATATATACATATACATATAGTGTACACATATACACACTATTTGTACATGGTTCTATTTTGTTGTCCTTGATTGTCTAGTTTTGTCGGGAGCAATAATGTATATTACCAAACACAAAATACGACGAGTTAAAGAACAAAGTTTGCATCTTTTTGTTGTTTGGTAGACAAGTACAGCAGTAGAGTTCCACACAGGCCTAAAATAAAAATCTGTTCCATTCATTAGTGTGTGAAATCTCAACCAACCAGCAACCCCGAAACCCAACCTGTATTCTTAAAATTCAATGCTTTCGGTCAGTGAGATCACTGTGACGCTGAACTTTAAAGTTGTCGAAAAGAAACAGATTCATTGTAGAAAGTACAGGATACAAGAGTTTATTTTGAGTTGACAAGTCAATGCATTGACTCTTCTTTGTAGAATGCCCAGTGTTGCAATGCCTGAAACACAAAAAACGGATTTAAAAAAGGAAAATCAGTACTTTAAATTCTGAATACAGATTGAGTGACTTTACATACTCTGCCCATAGCTGCTCTGGTTTTGTTTGAAGACCATATACAGGCACAATATTACTATTTGAATCCATTTGGGCAAAAGATGGATCATTCCTGCTGTGGACGAGGATAGCTATGCCGCAGGGGCACTCGGGGCTGCCGCTGCGACACGTAGCTAGGTTGCTGGGGAAGCCGCTGCTGCGGCTTGGGCTTCCACTGGGCAGGATATTCAAGATGTTGCTGGGGCACCTGGGGCTGCAACGCAGGGTAGCCATGTTGCTTCTGCAACGCAGGATAGCCATGTTGCTTCTGCAGCGATGGATAGCCATGTTGCTGCTGCAGCGATGGATAGCCATGTTGCTGCTGCAGCGATGGATAGCCATGTTGCTGCTGCAGCGATGGATAGCCATGTTGCTGTTGTTGTTGTTGTTGCTGTTGTTGCTGCTGCTGATTATGCTGCTGTTGTTGCTGCTGCTGCTGATTATGCTGCTGTTGTTGCTGCTGCTGCTGATTATGCTGCTGTTGTTGCTGTTGATGATGATGATGATGCTGCTGTTGCTGCTGCTGTTGCTGCTGCTGCTGATGATGCTGATGATGCTGATGCTGCTGCTGCTTATGCTGCTGCTTATGCTCCTCCTGTTCCTGCTGCTGCTTATTATGCTGCTGCTGCTGCTGATTCTGCTGCTGCGCAGGATAGCTAGGTTGCTGGTGCACCCGGGGATGCTGGTGCACCCGGGGATGCTGCCGCTGCGGGGGAAGATACCGAGGCTTCTGGGGCGGCTGGGCCAACCTCCGCTGGGGAACCTGCTGCTGGGGCTGATACTTAGATTCTGCTACCTGTGGCTGTTGAGGATAATTTGATAAATACTGGAGCTGAGATTCAGCTTCAGAATGGTAACTCGTAATTAGTTGCGTTGTAGCTACTTGCCTCGTATGCATTTGAGGTTGAAGTGCGCCTTGAAGATCCGTCTCCAGGTTTAAAGCCACTTGGATTTCGTCGATAGACTACAACTGGCACTTTATTGTCTCCATGCTTCTCAGCAGATCCAATACTGAAACCTGTAGAGCAGACATGTTAGTGCATGAACGCAACCAAATAAGTAGCTTCACAATGGGACTAAACTTACCACTCGCTTGATGTCTTCCAACAGCTAGCAAGGCCAACAGAAACCATCTAGACAAGACATCCCAGAGTTACTATGCTTTACTAGTAAGTGGAACAATTTGAACAATAGAATAATGTTTAAACTGTACCTCAAGAGGAACCCCATGGCTTCAGCCACAGTTACAGGCCAGTGAAACAGCAAACTGTGCCACTTCTGTCAGCTCCTACCAAACCAGACAACTGAACCAGACTGACAACAGGAAGTGACTGAAGCTCACCCATCTTACCTCGTTGGTTAACTGACACAGGTGAGAGCAGTTGATGGCAGGTGTGGCTAATCATCTGACAAGAGGGAACCACTGCATTATTTTTAACAAGGCTGGTTCAAATGCTTTTTGCATTTAATTCCTGAACATGATTTAAAAATGTGAAGAAAAAAACTACCGTAAAAGTCGGGTTACAAGCCGCTCCTACCTCCGGTCAGTGTCCCCGCTGTAGCAACTAGCACTGCTGCTAGCTAGCTAGCTAGCTAGCTAGCGCTGCTGCCCGCGTCCCCTCTGCCCAAGTCGGGTGTCGAGCCTGGTCCCGCTACCTTCGGTGGTTTTTGGGGAGCTAGCGGAAGTTAGCGGGGAAGTAACGGAGCGTTAGCAGGAGCCCCAGCTGGCTACAGCGGGGAGCTAACGGGGACACTGACCGAAGGTAGTAGTGGCTCGTAACCCGACTTTTACGGTATTGTGAAAGCCAAAATTTGGTAAGAGTAAAAGTATCTGCTCAGCTTAAGCCATACTTCATATCATATATTTGTTTCAGTAAACATTCAGTAGAGGGCAGAAGAAATACTTCAACAGTAAATTGGGCTTGTTAGAGATGAACTGCTCGCCAGGAAAGTGAATGAGATCAGGCGGCAGCAGCAGATATACAGGACGTCAAAGAAAGTTACATCTTTTTAGATCTGACCTGGAGGCTATTTGTAGTTTGCAAACCTCGTTTAGATTCATTCACATTTGTAAATATATGCATGTGGAAATGTGCAGTGCAGTGTACCTGCATTGTATGCTATTCTTTGATATGCTTTATAATAAAATCAGTTTTTAAGATTAAACCTTCATTGCACAACAAACACAATTCAGCATTAAATATTACACAGAAATAGGATTTTAGAATAAACTAAAATAAATAAAGAGGCATCAGCTCTGAGCCGGCGACAGTCTGAACAGATACGTCTGGTCCCGCCCAATACAGCTCAACACATCATCCGATTGGCTGATCTTTGTAAGCCAATTGGGGGAACAAGGTGTCATAGTTTTTCGGCCTTCTTCAGCTTTGGTGTAATGCTTATTATGTGCAGCAGGGTGCCTACTAGTGAGGAGGATGTCACCTGTAATGCGTGTTCTATGTAAAGGTTTAAAAATCTGTGTTGAAAGAAGTATTCCGATTTTAATCTACCACAACGAATCATTTTATAAGAACGTAATGTTTGTATCTGTAAAAAGAAATTTGCATTTCCCAGCTTTTTAAAATAATGCATTTAGCTGTTACCTGAAAAAGAAACTCAGTCACTGCCCAAAGCTCATGCTTATTGGTGTAGCTGGACTGGTAAACTGAGATCTCCAGCTCCCTCTTCACCACAAGAGTCCAGTACAATGACAGTCACGGCACAGAACGATGAGTTTTCCATGAGAAAACCAATACAAAGTGTATTTTATCATCAGTTTTGTATAGTCACACCCTACATTGACACTTTTTGGATCATCAATAGTCATCAAAAGTTGGTGGGGTGCGCAGCAGTGGCGTTCTGAACAGGCTTAAAACAAAGTTGATACAGAGAGTGCATCTGAAACCTCAACCACCCAGAACAATTTTTTTGAAGAGATTAAATGATACAAATGTAAATTTATTTGAATGACAAGTCAATACAAGGACTCAGTTGGAAGCCGTCTTTGTAGAACCTCCAGTGTTGCGATGCCCTAAACACAAAACAGATTAAAAAAAACATTTGAAAGCCTTAAATGAGATAGTTAGTGTACATACCCTGCCAATTCCTGCTCTGGATTTGGTTGACAACCATATACATAGCCATTAGTCTCGTTCGTTAAAGCTGCGCCTCGCCTGGAATCCAGACGAGAGCAGCGGCCAGCAGGAGGCGGTGACAAGAAACTGCGATCAAGTCCGACAGTTTTAGGCTGCCTTCAAAGTATACACAGGAAGTCACAGAAAAAATGACTTCCTGTTAATTCCGAACTTTTGTCTACTTGTAGTTTACAGATCACGTTTGGATTTATTCATATGTGTTTGTAAATATATATTTATGTAGAAATGTGTGTGTAGCTGCATCCTTTGTTCTTTTTATGTCTGCCTGTGAAATACATTACTACTGGTTTAGATATGTGTTGTATAAATATGATTTTCTATTAACAACCACACAAAATATGTTTTAAGATTAAACATGAGACGAATAATCAACAATCAAGCGTTAAGTATTACAACTACACATAAAATAAGGATTTTCTAGAACACGTGGTGTTTGCTGTCAGATCTAAGAGCCAATCAGCTCTCTGATGTGGCGACAGCCAGGCGTTTCCCATCATGCACTGGGCCACGCAGTCCGTGGAGAGCTACTGCGGCGCCTGGCTGTAGAATCGACGGCCGGCTTGCTCTCGTGAGAGTATCGTTGACCACGTGTGCATGACGTCAGAGCAAGTCGGACACAAATCTAACCAGCATGCATTGCGCACCGATCGCCGCCGATCGATTCTGCGCAGAACTGGCTCATCTCGAACGAGCCGAATATTAGGTCAAGCTGACGGGGCACTCGAGGCCGGCGGGGAGGCGGTCAGGGAGGCCGGCGGGGAGGCGGTCGAGGAGGGGGTCAGGGAGGCCGGCGGGGCGGCCGTGGAGGCCGGCGGGGCGGTCATGGAGGCCGGCACGTGGGGCGGTCGTGGTTGCCGGGGACGCCGGCAGGGTGGTCATGGTCGGCGGGGTGGTCGAGAAAGTCGGCCGTGCGTTTGAGGCTGTCGGGGAGGGTAGCGAGGGAGCCTGGGGCTGCCATTGATAGCCTACAACTGGTACATCATCCTCTTCATGCTTCTCAAAAGATCCATTACTAAAACCTGTAAAGAAGACATTTTAGTGCATGAACCCAACCAAGTCAGTAGCTTCACAACTTGACTAAACTTACCACTCACTTGAAGTCTTCCAACAGCGAGCAAGGACAACAGAAACCATCTAGACAAGACATCCCAGAGTTACTATGCTTTACTTGTGAGTGGAACAATTTAAACAGAATAATGTTCAAAACTTACCTCAAGATAAACCCCATGGCTTCAGTCCCAGTTACAGGCCAGTGAAACAGCAAACTGTGCCACTTCTGTCAGCTCCTACTGAACCAGACTGAAAACAGAAAGTGACTGAAGACTGGAGCTATTTTTAAGGTCACCGATCTTATCTCGTTGAGTAACGGGACACAGGTGAGAGCAGTTGATGGCAGGTATAGCTGATTACCTGACAAGCGGGAACGGCCTAATCCCATTCTCCACCCTTACGGACAATTCTTCTCAAAAATTCCGAATGGTTTGCATCCCCATACTAAATACAGAATCTCTCCTCAACCACAAGCTATTTGAATAATTTCAAAAGGGCTAATATACAGAAAACACTTGTAAGAGGTTCATATAGCAGTATATGTTACTGGTTGATGATAGAATACAGGAAAGAAAAAAACTTTGAGTCCTCACGAGTCATATTTATGTTAATGTTTATTGTTGAATTGTGTTATAAACATGTAAAATAGCCTTATATATCCTCTTGTAAGGCCAGGCTTTGCATTTTTTGTTAGTGCCTGGACAAAATAAAGTTGCACCGTTTACCCACTGATACCAGATGATCAGTTTACCCGTTTGAAGTTTGAGAAACTCCTTGGGCACGTTAGATAATTACTATAGTTTGGCTACTGAGAAACCCGAGGCTTCTTGGGAAGGTAGCGTAGCTGCTGGGGCACCATCTAAGTCTCCAAAGTTTTCATACAAATCGGTTATAGTTTCCGTACATTTAATAGACAACTTCTGCGAGAAAAGTCCTATACAACGGTTATAAATGAGACCTAGTCTTTTTTATCACCAATTGATGCTACACTTCAGTGGTCTAAAACAGTGTTTTTCAACCTTTTTTGAGCCGCGGCACATTTTCTACAATAAAAAAATCCCGCGGCACACCAACAACCTAAAAAGTTACAAAATGTCACATTGTAGCATAATACAGCATATATGGTAGATCATTATTATTAATGTCACATTGTAGCATAATACAGCATACATGGTAGATCATTATTGCGCTACCTACTGGCATGGAAGAGTATTCAGTGTTTCAAGTAAACCAGATCGCTCCATCAGACCAAAAAAAAAAAAAGTGTTATCACTTTGTTAGAAAAATTAAAATAAAGTTATGCAAAAAATAACTAATATTTAGTTACTACTAAATAGCTTATTGTGGAAAACAATAAGCTATTGCAAAACAAAACAGAATGAGTGCAGATGTGTGAGCATCACGTTGTATCAGTATTAGTGGAGCAGTGAGCTGCTTTCCTCTACACATCTTTTATAAACGGGGTTGTAGATTTGATACGGCTCTCAAGTCATGCTCAATACACAACAGCAGAAAGCCGACCTCACAGAGATCTCATAAAGATCGGCTTTTGGCGAAATGCCAAGAATCGGCGCATGCGCAGCGTAACCTGTTAACGGCGGACGGTGAACATTTAAAACCAGCATTTCCTCTTGCGCCACACCTGTAATAAATACCGCCCAGTTTGATAAATACTGACTTAAAGGAAACATGGTGTTCATTTATTTTAATGACGACCACAAAGTGTGCAGGCTTTATCACTGCAGGGTGTTTTTCAGGCTTTTGGAAGAATATTTCCAGAGCCTCTGAGTCAGAAACGTCATTTATGAGCTCCAGGCTGTTTGTCTTGACCTGCAAACACATGAACTGTTAGGCTTTAAAAGCGAGAGCTCGTAGCTTAACATACTGATAGCGTCAGCAGCAAATCCCATTGTGAAAAGCACGCGACATATTTCTCCTCTCTCTCCGCTGTGTCTCACCTGAGTGCAGCGCATCGGGCGGAACTCCGCGTGATCGACAGAGCAGAGTTGTAGACGCGACCCAGAAATGACATGCTGTGTGGATAAGATCAATAACATACGGCCGTGTAGTTTGTTTAATAGCAGAACAAGGTGTAGACCTGTTCTATATTACTCTGCCAGCCACTATATTGCAGCTCAGACGCTCAACAATGGAAAATCATTTGCGAAAGTTAAATAATATTTTTTTGGACCAATTAAGTGAAATTGGACATTTTCCCACGGCACACCTGATGATCTCTCACGGCACACTGGTTGACAATCACTGGTCTAAAAGATACATTGAGATTATAGGATACAAAATATGAGTTTATTTTAACAAGTCAAAACAAGTCTCAGTTGGAAGCAGTCTTTGAATAATCTCCATTGTTGCGATGCCTGAAACACAAAAATAATTGAAAGCAATTCTCAGATTGCTCAGTTAGTGTATACCCTGACAATTTATGTTCTGCATTTGATTGTAGTTTATATCCATACCCAATGTTGTACCATGACCTCCAGTGGCGTCGTACCTGGAAGAAATATAAATTGGCCAGATTACTAACCGATGCTGAAAATATTGCAAATACTAAGATATGTTTACAGTTTTACCCTATTGTCGCTGCGTGGGCAGGTAGCGTGGATGCTGGGGAATCCTGCGCGGCATGTAGGAAGGCCTTTGGGGCTGCTTTGGCTGGTAACGTGGCTGCTGGAGAGTCCTGCGGGACATCTGGGGCATGTAGGAAGGCCATTGGGGCTGCCGCTTTGACGGATAACGTGGCTGCTGAGGATTCCTGCGTGACATCTGGGGCATGTAGGAAGGCCGTTGGGGCTGCCGCTTTGACGGATAACGTGGCTGCTGAGGATTTCTGCTTGGCATCTGGGGCATGTAGGAAGGCCGTTGGGGCTGCTGCTGGGGAACCTGGGGCTGATGGCTACGGGGCTGATGGCCAGGCTGCGGCATCTGCTGGGGCTGATGGCCAGGCGACTGCTGGGGAACCTGGGGCTGACGCCCGGCCTGGGGCTGATAGCTAGGGGCCTGGGGCTGATAGCTAGGGGCCTGGGGCTGATAGCTAGGGGCCTGGGGCTGATAGCTAGGGGGCTGGGGCTGATAGCTAGGGGGCTGGGGCTGATAGCTAGGGGGCTGGGGCTGATAGCTAGGGGGCTGGGGCTGATAGCTAGGGGGCTGGGGCTGATAGCTAGGGGGCTGGGGCTGATAGCTAGGGGGCTGATAGCTAGGGGGCTGGGGCTGATAGCTAGGGGGCTGATAGCTAGGGGGCTGGGGCTGATAGCTAGGGGGCTGATAGCTAGGGGGCTGGGGCTGACGGCCAGGCTGGGGCTGATGGCTAGGGGGCCGATGGCTAGGGGGCTGATGGCTAGGGGGCCGATGGCTAGGGGGCCGATGGCTAGGGGCCTGGGGCTGACGGCCAGGCTGGGGCTGATGGCTAGGGGCCTGGGGCTGATGGCTAGGGGCCTGGGGCTGATGGCTAGGGGCCTGGGGCTGATGGCTAGGGGGCTGACGGCCAGGCTGTTGGGGAACCTGGTGTTGCCACTGGGACGCCTGGGGTTGCTGCCGCCCAGAATCTGCTACCTGTGGCTGTTGAGGATAATTTGATGAATACTGGAACTCTGGCACAGACTGATCATGTAGTGCTGAGATTGAGCTTCAGGCTGGTAACCCGTAATTGTGTGTTGTAGCTACTTGCCTCATATGCATTAGAGGTTGAACCACCACCAAGTGGCCAAGCACACAATGAAGATTTGTCTCCAGTTCTAAAGCCAGTTGAATGTCTTCGATAGCCTGCAACTGGCATTTCATTATCTCCATGCTTCTCAACAGATCCAATACGGAAACCTGTAGAGCAGAAATGTTAGTGCATGAACGCAACCAAAGGCGTCAACCAAGTCAGTAGCTTCACAACTTGACTAAACTTACCACTCACTTGAAGTCTTCCAACAGCGAGCAAGGACAACAGAAGCCATCTAGACAAGACATCCCAGAGTTACTATGCTTTACTAGTAAGTGGAAAATATTTTAACAGAATAATGTTCAAAACATACCTAAAGAGAAACCCCATGGCTTTAGCCACAGTTACAGGCCAGTTCTGTCAGCTCCTACCAAACCAGACGACTGAACCAGACTGAAGACAGAAAGTGACTGAAGACACACTGGAGCTGTTTTTAAGCTCACCCTACTTACCTTGTTGATTAACTGACACAGGTGAGAGCAGTTGATGGTCGGTTTGGCTAATTACCTGACAAGAGGGAACCACTGCATTATTTTAACTAGGAAAGGCTGGTTCAAAGGCTTTTTGCATTGTGAAAGCCAAAGTAGATATTTGATAAAAGTAGGAGAGAGTAAAATTATCTGGGCAGCTTCATCGCTGTGTTAATTCAGTTAAAAAAACATTTAAGGAATCAAACAGAGGGATGAACAATTACTGTTATTATACATTTAGAAATAAATGAATGTGAATTGTATGAAAAACTATCTTTGTGAATATTGAAGTTGTAATAATAATACATATTATTAACGGGGCACCTCAATAAACAAATGCGTACTCTCCGACTTTCAAATATATTGGTTCATTTAAGTTTTTGAAAAGCTGCTGCAGCTCCCAGTTGATGTCGAATTAAACATTTAATGAATAAATAAATAACCTCTAATTTCAGGTTTTTCTATGTTCCATCTTTAATCTGTAATGTTTCTGAGTACATTCAATTCAAATCAGTTTATTTTGTATCGCCCAAAATCACAAATTTGCCTCAGAGGGCTTTACAATCTGTACACATAACATCTGTCCCGGGACCTCACATCGGATCAGGAAAAACTCCCCCAAATAAAGATAGTAAAAACCCTTTCACAGGGAAAAAAAGGGAAGAAACCTGAGGGAGAGCAACAGAGGAGGATCCCTCTCCCCGGATGGACAGAAGCAATAGATGTCATGTGACCAGAATGAACAACGCAACAGTTACAGCACATTCAATGAATATGACAGAAATTATTCATATGTGTAGTAAGCATGAACCATGATAACCACAATCCATGAAGCAGAAGGAGGTAGAGAGGATGGTATCAGCAGGGCCATGGCAGGAGGTAGGACTGGTTGGTAATATGCTTTGAAGAGACAATAATGCATCCAGAAGGAGAGAAAGGCGGAAGTACAAAACTCATGGCCCGCCACTGCTAAGGATACATGTAATATACCAGGCTGAACACACGTGTCGTCCTCTTAAAGATGGAACATGGCCATATACTGTATTAGATTTCTTTCTCAAACATTAAAGCCGTTTTAACAAACTATTTGAGAAAAGAGCCTGAAGACATATCAGGGAGTAAAAAGTATGAAATAAATACAAATTGTACACAATATTTTGTTTACGTTTCAACAAGGGGTGGCTTGGGACATTGGACAAAAAGGGCCATTTGGAAAATCCCTCATGAAACACCAAAATGTCAATTGTCCCAGGACAAATGGGATCATTTGCCATGGGGGGAGTACATTTGGCCTACAGAAGCGCCACAATGCAACGGTCTAAGAAGCCGAGTTGGACTGAACTATCCTCGACATATGGAGTCACTGGTTTAAACATGGATTGGACAAACTTTAATTATTTGAGTCAGGCAAAGCACAGATTTAGCTGAAAATGTAAACTCTAAATCAATTTGCTTAAAACTCACCATACCAAGAGGGCCATGCATTTATAAGGGATTTTACAGGAACTGATTCTCAAGTGACCTTTCCAACAGGCATGATGGACATTCTGCATACCCATACAAATGTAGTTCAAACGCCAGATTTTGATAAGGAAACTGTCATTTGGCCTACGTTTGTATGGGTGGCCATGCATGCCAAATATTCCAACCCAAATTGCAGAAATTTAGTTGTCGTAAACATTTAGTGGGGATCCGGGAACACACGGTTCGATAAATGGGACCCCTGGTCAGTTACATCACTAACTGATGCTAAACTTCTCAGTTGGTCAAAGAAATATGAATTGAGATTACAGGGTACAAAGATCAGTTTATTTTAACAAAGCAATGCAATGGCTCAGTGTGAAGCAGTCTTTGCAGATTCTCCAGTGCCTGAAACACAAAAGGGTGGATTTAAGGAAAACATTTAGTATTTGAAGTCAGATTCTGTAGTTAATGTACATACCTTGCCCATTGCTGCTCTGGATTTGATTGAAGACTACACACATTACCCATTATTACTATGACGTATACCATTTGAATGCATTTGGGAAGCACCTTGGGCAAAAGTTGGGTAATTATTGTAGCGGGGCAGCTGCTGGAGAGGATAGCGGGGAGGAAAGCTAGCCTGCCGCTGCTGCTGCAGCTGGAGAGGATAGCGGGGAGGATAGCTAGCCTGCCGCTGCTGCTGCAGCTGGAGAGGATAGCGGGGAGGATAGCTAGCCTGCCGCTGCAGCTGGAGAGGATAGCGGGGAGGAAAGCTAGCCTGCAGCTGGAGAGGATAGCGGGGAGGAAAGCTAGCCTGCCGCTGCAGCTGAAGAGGATAGCGGGGAGGAAAGCTAGCCTGCCGCTGAAGAGGATAGCGGGGAGGAAAGCTAGCCTGCCGCTGAAGAGGATAGCGGGGAGGAAAGCTAGCCTGCCGCTGAAGAGGATAGCGGGGAGGAAAGCTAGCCTGCCGCTGCTGCTGCTGCCGCCGCTGCTGCTGAAGAGGATAGCGGGGAGGAAAGCTAGCCTGCCGCTGCTGCTGCTGCCGCCGCTGCTGCTGAAGAGGATAGCGGGGAGGAAAGCTAGCCTGCCGCTGCTGCTGCCGCCGCTGCTGCTGAAGAGGATAGCGGGGAGGAAAGCTAGCCTGCCGCTGCTGCTGAAGAGGATAGCTAGCCTGCCGCTGCTGCTGAAGAGGATAGCTAGCCTGCCGCTGCTGCTGAAGAGGATAGCTAGCCTGCTGCTGAAGAGGATAGCTGGGAGGAAAGCTAGCCTGCTGCTGAAGAGGATAGCTGGGAGGAAAGCTAGCCTGCTGCTGAAGAGGATAGCTGGGAGGAAAGCTAGCCTGCTGCTGAAGAGGATAGCGGGGAGGAAAGCTAGCCTGCTGCTGCTGCTGCTGAAGAGGATAGCGGGGAGGAAAGCTAGCCTGCTGCTGCTGCTGCTGAAGAGGATAGCGGGGAGGAAAGCTAGCCTGCTGCTGCTGCTGCTGAAGAGAATAGCGGGGAGGAAAGCTAGCCTGCTGCTGCTGCTGCTGAAGAGGATAGCGGGGAGGAAAGCTAGCCTGCTGCTGCTGCTGAAGAGGATAGCGGGGAGGAAAGCTAGCCTGCTGCTGCTGCTGAAGAGGATAGCGGGGAGGAAAGCTAGCCTGCTGCTGCTGCTGAAGAGGATAGCGGGGAGGAAAGCTAGCCTGCTGCTGCTGCTGCTGAAGAGGATAGCGGGGAGGAAAGCTAGCCTGCTGCTGCTGCTGCTGCTGAAGAGGATAGCGGGGAGGAAAGCTAGCCTGCTGCTGCTGCTGCTGCTGCTGCTGAAGAGGATAGCGGGGAGGAAAGCTAGCCTGCTGCTGCTGAAGAGGATAGCGGGGAGGAAAGCTAGCCTGCTGCTGCTGCTGCTGAAGAGGATAGCGGGGAGGAAAGCTAGCCTGCTGCTGCTGCTGCTGAAGAGGATAGCGGGGAGGAAAGCTAGCCTGCTGCTGCTGCTGCTGAAGAGGATAGCGGGGAGGAAAGCTAGCCTGCTGCTGGACCTTTGGAGGCGGCGGAGGTTGGAGGGGAAGACGGCTAGCCTGCTGCTGGACCTTTGGAGGCGGCGGAGGTTGGAGGGGAAGACGGCTAGCCTCCTGGGGAACCTTCGGCGGCGGAGGTTGGAGGGGAAGACGGCTAGCCTCCTGGGGAACCTTCGGCGGCGGAGGTTGGAGGGGAAGACGGCTAGCCTCCTGGGGAACCTTCGGCGGCGGAGGTTGGAGGGGAAGACGGCTAGCCTCCTGGGGAACCTTCGGCGGCGGAGGTTGGAGGGGAAGACGGCTAGCCTCCTGGGGAACCTTCGGCGGCGGAGGTTGGAGGGGAAGACGGCTAGCCTCCTGGGGAACCTTCGGCGGCGGAGGTTGGAGGGGAAGACGGCTAGCCTCCTGGGGAACCTTCGGCGGCGGAGGTTGGAGGGGAAGACGGCTAGCCTCCTGGGGAACCTTCGGCGGCGGAGGTTGGAGGGGAAGACGGCTAGCCTCCTGGGGAACCGACCGAGGCGGAGGTTGGAGGGGAAGACGGCTAGCCTCCTGGGGAACCGACCGAGGCGGAGGTTGGAGGGGAAGACGGCTAGCCTCCTGGGGAACCGACCGAGGCGGAGGCTGCAGCAGCTTCTGCTGGGGAACAGTCGCAGGCCGCTGGGCAAGATGGCTAGCCCGGTGGGGAACCGTCGCAGGCCGCTGGGCAAGATGGCTAGCCCGCAGGGGAACCGTCGCAGGCCGCTGGGCAAGATGGCTAGCCCGCAGGGGAACCGTCGCAGGCCGCTGGGCAAGATGGCTAGCCCGCAGGGGAACCGTCGCAGGCCGCTGGGGAACCTTCACAGGCCGCTGGGGAACCTTCACAGGCCGCTGGGGAACCTTCACAGGCCGCTGGGGAACCTTCACAGGCCGCTGGGGAACCTTCACAGGCCGCTGGGGAAGATAGCTAGTCTGCTGGGGAAGATAGCTAGTCTGCTGGGGAAGATAGCTAGTCTGCTGGGGAAGATAGCTAGTCTGCTGGGGAAGATAGCTAGTCTGCTGGGGAAGATAGCTAGTCTGCTGGAGAGAATCTCTAGCCTGTTGAGGAACCTGGGGCTCCTGCCACTGAGACTGATGCCCAGACTCTGCTACCGGTGGCTGTTGAGGATAATTTGATGAATACTGGATTTCTGGCACAGACTGATCATGTGCTTCAGGCTGGTAATCCGCAATTAGTTTTGTGTTGTAGCCATTTGCCTCATATGCATTTGAGGTTGAACCACCACCAAGAAGCCTAATGCTCCATGAAGAGCCGTCTCCAGTTTTAAAGCCACTTGAATATGGACGATAGCCTGCAACTGGCACTTCATTATCTCCATGCTTCTCAGTAGATCCAATACTGAAACCTGTAGAGCAGACATGTTAGTGCATGAACGCAAACAAATAAGTAGCTTCACAATGGGACTAAACTTACCACTCGCTTGATGTCTTCCAACAGCTAGCAAGGCCAACAGAAACCATCTAGACAAGACAGCCCAGAGTTACTATGCTTTACTAGTAAGTGGAACAATTTAAACGATGAAACAGAATAATGTTTAAACTGTACCTCAAGAGGAACCCCATGGCTTCAGCCACAGTTACAGGCCAGTGAAACAGCAAACTGTGCCACTTCTGTCAGCTCCTACCAAACCAGACAACTGAACCAGACTGAAGACAGAACTGTTTTTAAGCTCACCCTACTTACCTTGTTGATTAACTGGACACAGGTGAGAGCAGTTGATGGCAGGTGAGGCTAATTCCCTGACAAGAGGGAACCACTGCATTATTTTAACTAGGAAAGGCTGGTTCAAAGGCTTTTTGCATTTCATTCCTTAACATGATTGAAAAAGATTGTTGTGAAAGCCAAAGTAGATATTTGATAAGAGTAGGAGAGAGTCAAAGTATCTGGGCACCTTAATGGGCGGCTGTAGCTCAGGGGGATGAGTGGTCGTCCCGCAACCACAAGGTAGCAGGTTCGATCCCCAGTCCCCCTATAGCTCACATGTCGAAGTGTCCCTGAGCAAGACACTGAACCCTAAATTGCGCCGCTCAGGGCAGCCCACTGCTCCTTAGGATGGGTTAAATGCAGAGAACACATTGTATGTATGTACTATGACAAATAAAAAGGATTTCTATGGAACTAAACTCTTTCTGCTCAACTAAATTAGTCTTTTCCACACATGCATAATAATTCAAACAAATACATGTTTGTTGTCTTGCTTTTATTACTTGGAATATAAATTAAAATTGGATTCAAACAGACTTTCTTGGTCATATTCGGTGGAAATTTAAGGAATCAATCGGAGGAGGAACGAACAATTACTTGTAGAAAATAATGAATGTGAAATGTATTTAAAACAAACTTCCCGAAACCTTTAAACGATAACAAAAATGATTAAGGACACCTCGACAAACAAGCACATACTTTCAAATAAATTGGATCATTTAAGTCTACAGCGCTTTTAAAGTTTCTCTGGAGCTGTTGTGGCTAACTTTCATTTTACACCTAATAAAAAAAATAAAAAATAGCGGCCAAAAGCAGCTCAACTTATTCAACCGATTGGCGGAGACATTGATCTTTGTATTCCAACTGGGGCAACAAGGTGTCAATCGGTGTCAATTTCGGTCTTCATCAGCTGTTGTGTAATGCTTATTATGTACAGCAGGGTGCCCACCAGTGGAGAGATGTCACCTGTGATATGTGTTCCATGTAAAAAATAAATAAAAAAAACACAGGTGGAAAAAAGTACGAGTTTAATCTTCAGCAATGAATCCTATTCTATAAGTTCATAATACGTTTAGCATCACACACACCTGTGAGAACCACTGTAAAAAGACAATGCATTTCCCAGATTTCCTGTATTTAGAGTAAGAAGTATGAGGATTTTGTCAATACAAAGAATACTCCATCCCGGGTTTATCACAAATATTCAACAGAGAAACTTTGTTTTCACTGGACAGGAAAGGGATGAAAAACTGTCATCTGAAAAGTAGCTAAAGCAGTCAGACTAACGTCCGTCCGTCCATCCTCTTTCACCCATTTGGGTAGTGACTTTGGCAAAAGTTGGATAATTACTTTAGTATGGCTGCTGATAATAATCCTGAGGTTGCTTGGGCAGGTAGCGTGGCATCGGGGGCATGAAGAAAGGCCATTGGGGCTGCTTGGGCAGGTAGCGTGACATCTGCGGAATCCTGCGTTGCAACTGGGGGATGAAGAAAGGCCATTGGGGCTGCTTGGGTGGATAGCGTGGCATCTGCTTTTTCTGTGGCTGCTGCTGAGCAGAATAGCTAGGTGGCTGGGGCACCTGGAGCGGCTGCTGCTGAGCAGAATAGCTAGGTGACTGGAGCGGCTGCTGCTGAGCAGGATAGCTAGGTGACTGGGGCGGCTGCTGCTGAGCAGGATAGCTAGGTGACTGGAGCGGCTGCTGCTGCTGAGCAGGATAGCTAGGTGACTGGGGCGGCTGCTGCTGAGCAGGATAGCTAGGTGACTGGGGCACCTGGAGCGGCTGCTGCTGAGCAGGATAGCTAGGTGGCTGGGGCACCTGGAGCGGCTGCTGCTGAGCAGAATAGCTAGGTGACTGGAGCGGCTGCTGCTGAGCAGAATAGCTAGGTGACTGGAGCGGCTGCTGCTGAGCAGAATAGCTAGGTGACTGGAGCGGCTGCTGCTGCTGGGCTGGATAGCTCGGAGGCTGGGACACCTGAGGCAGCAGCTGCTGCTGCTGGGCAGGATGGCTAGGTGGCTGGGGCACATTGGGTGGCTGCTGTTGGGCAGGATAGCTAGGCTGCTGGGGCACCTGCTGCTGCTGCTGGGCAGGATAGCTAGGCTGCTGCTGCTGAGCAGGATGGCTCGGAGGCTGGGACACCTGAGGCAGCTGCTGCTGCTGGGCAGGATGGCTAGGTGGCTGGGGCACCTGCTGCTGTTGGGCAGGATAGCTAGGTTGCTGGGGCACATTGGGTGGCTGCTGTTGGGCAGGATAGCTAGGCTGCTGGGGCACCTGCTGCTGTTGCTGGGCAGGATAGCTAGGTTGCTGGGGCACCTGCTGCTGCTGCTGCTGCTGGGCAGGGTAGCTAGGTTGCTGGGGCACCTGCTGCTGCTGCTGCTGCTGCTGCTGCTGGGCAGGGTAGCTAGGTTGCTGGGGCAGCTGCTGCTGCTGGGCAGGGTAGCTAGGTTGCTGGGGCAGCTGCTGCTGGGCAGGATGGCTAGGTAGAGGGGGAAACTGCTGCTGCTGCTGCTGGGCAGGATGGCTAGGTAGATTGGGAAACTGCTGCTGTTGCTGTTGCTGTTGGGCAGGATAGCTCAGGGGCAGCTGCTGCTGCTGCTGCTGGGCAGGATAGCTCAGGGGCTGGGGCACCTGGGGCAGCTCCTGCTGCTGCTGAGCAGGATCGCTAGGTGGTTGAGGCGGCTGTGTCTGCGCAGGATAGCTAGGTGGTTGGGGCACCTGGGGGGGCTGCTTCTGCTGCTGTTGGGCAGGATATGTAGGTTGTTGGGGCACCTGGGGCTGTTGATGTTGGGCTGGATAACTTGGTTCCTGGGGCACCTGGGGCTGCTGGGGAGGATAGCTAGGTTGCTGGGTGACCTGGGGTTGCTGCCTCTGGGCCTGATACCCAGACTCTACCTGTGGCAGTTGAGGATAATTTGATGAATACTGGATTTCTGGTACCGACTGATCATGTGGTTGTTGAGATTCAGCTTCAGGCTGGTAACCACCACCAAGAGGCCAAGTGCTCCATGAAGATCCATCCCCAGTTTTAAAGCCACCGGAATATGGATGATAGCCTTTAACTGGTACATCATCCTCTCTATGCCTCTCAGCAGATCCACTACTGAAACCTGTAGAGCAGACATGTTAGTGCATGAACACAACCAAATAAGTAGCTTCACAACTAGACTTACCTCTCGCTTGATGTCTTCCAACAGCTACCAAGGACAACAGAAACCATCTAGAGAAGACATCCCACAGTTACTATAAGCGGAAACAATTTTAACAATTAAACAGAATGTTTCAAATGTACCTAAAGAGAAACCCCATGGCTTCAGTTACAGGCCAGTGACGCAGTAAACTCAGTCACTTCTGTCAGCTCCTACCAAACCACAACTGAACCAGGCTGACAACAGGAAGTAACTGAACAGAGCTATTTTTAAGGTTACCCATCTTACCTTGTTGATTAACTGGACACAGGTGAGAGCAGTTGAAGGCAGGTGTGGCTGATTATCTGACGAGAGAACCACTGCATTATTTGAACTAGAAAAGGCTAATTCACCTCCCCCGTCGACGCTGTGGAGTCCTTCCGCTTCCTGGGTTCCATCATTTCCCAGGACTTCAAGTGGGAGCTGAACATCAGCTCCATCACAAAGAAGGCCCAGCAGAGGATGTTCTTCCTGAGGCAGCTGAAGAAATTCAACCTGCTAAAGAAAATGATGCCATCGTTGAGTCCATCCTCTGCTCCTCCATCACCGTCTGGCACACTGCAGCCACTGCCAAGGACAAGGCCAGGCTGCAGCGCATCATCCGCTCTGCTGAGAGGTGATTGGCTGCAATCTGCCGTCCCTCCAGGACTTGTTCGCTTCCAGGACTCTTAAGCGGGCTAAGAAGATCGTAGCTGACCCCTCTCACCCTGGTCACAGCCTGTTTGAGTCCCTTCCCTCTGGCAGGAGGCTGAGGTCCATCAGGACCAAGACCTCACGCCGCACTAACAGTTTTTTCCCCATCGGCAGTCGGGCTCATCAACAGAGCCCAGGTCCCCCACTGACTGACTCTGTCACCCCCAGGACTATTTTTCTTTCTTTTCTTTCTTCTTACCGGTCACTCCCCTGCACACGCCATATTTAAACACTCATGTCACTTAACATACACTTTAACTTAAACACACGTCACTTTAATGTACACTTACATTAACGTTATGTTTGTCTGAGTGTTACACCCCTGAAACAGGGGGAGAAATGATCACAAGAGTGATGATGCAGTTTCTCTCAGTAGAACTTTTACTGAAGTGAGGAAAGACCGCGAATTCCCCCGAGGTATGTGGGCGTAGCCCAAAGTAATCGATCTCAGAGTTTAGATCAAGACCCATATGTATAGGTGGAGACTAAAGCAATCAATCTCAGAATTTAGATCAAAACCACTATGTAAGTCAGTTATCACTTGTTATTTTAAAACGATCAAACATTCAACATAAACAGACAATGAAATTAGGACATCTTTTAACTTGTCACATGAGCACTTTATCTTATACTTAATTTAATACCCATTGCACCGTTGTCGTTGATTGTTTGTCTCGTCTCTCATGTCTAATGTTTATATACCTTCTGCCTAGAAAAAATCCTTGTTTGTGTAAACATTCCTGGCTAATAAACCGTTTCTAATTCAAAGGCTTTATGCATTTCATTCCTTAAAATTATTGAAAAAGATTGTTGTGAAAGCCAAAGTAGATATTTGATAAGAGTAGGACAGAGTAAAAGTATCTGGTGTCTCATTTATAAAACAGGGCGTGGATCCACACTATGAAGGACCAAGTAAGCAAGAACGGGGAAGGCAGGGTAAGGTGTGGAAAAAAATAGGGATTTTATTGCCCCAAAGCTATTTACATGGTTCAGATGGGGAACAAAATCATAACAACAATGACACCCTAAAGTTGGCAACAAACATAGTGAGCACTCCATGGTACAGGAGACACTCCAGAGCCATCTCCTATGGCAGGGTATATAGCCGTTGGCTGGTCCATTGGCTAATTGGAAGGGTGAAGAGACCCTTCTCCCCAGTGGTGCAGAACAGCCGGCCGCTGAGGACACCCCTCTGGCCGAGGCAACGTGGCACGGCCCAATCCTTCAGGCCCGCTATTTAGGCAGGTGTGCTGCGGTGGCGCCAGTCTCTTTAACGGAACATTGCCTGCAGGTAACTGAAAGAACTGTTAGCACTCATCTCAACTTCATATATCTTAATTGCGTGCACTCAATAAAGACAATGGTTTAAACAAGTGCTTTTAGTTCCCTCTAAAAGGGGTGTCCACTGCAGAGATCCTGAAACCATCACCTCCAATTTGGCCTGTCGCTGTGACTGCTGGTTCCAGCCGTCACACACTAAATGTTCGGGTACATTCATTTCATAAATCCCAAATCAACCTGTTAATATGAGCAGCAGTTTCATGTCAGCCTCACACGCTGACATTAAAGCTTCTACCCATTTTAAATCTGGTTCAATTGTGTGGCTTACACAATTGAACCATATTTCAAACAGGAAGTGACTGAAGAGCTTTTTCAAAGTAAAGAATCTTACCTGGTTGATTAACTGGACAAAAGTATATTTTTGATAAAAAGTATGAAAGAGTAAACGTATCTGGTCAAGCTGACCAGATACTTTTACTCTTTCATTGGAGACTACAGGACACTGTTAATTTGGCCATACTTCATAAATCATGTTAAAACATTTGATTCAGTAAACATCCAGAAGAGGTCAGAAGAAAAACTTAATCAAAAGTAAAAGCTGAGCAGTGGGATATCTCAATAATTGGAGTACACTTTCGGGTACCACCATCCACTGCCACTTCACAGGAACTGTCCCTCCACACAACGACCCAAACATGTCCAGAGCCTTCAGGATCTCATGGGGAATCTCATCCACCCCTGGCACCTTCCTGCCGAGGACCTTTTTTACCACCTCAGCAACCTCCGCCAGTTATATGGACTAAGTCTTCCCCGAAATCTTCAAATTCTGCCTCGTCCACGAAGGACTTGTTGGTCGGGTTTAGGGGTTCCTAAACATGCCATTTCCACTGCTTGACATGGTCACCATTATGGGTTCACAGTTCTCCTCCCCTGATGAACACATCCTGAGCCAAACCCCGCTTTCCATTTCGGAGTCGTCTCATGGTTTGCCAGAACGTCCTTGAGGGCAACCAAAAGTCCTTCTCCATAGTCCCCCTGAATTTCCACACCCATGTTTTTCCCTTGGCAACCCTTCTGGCTAACCGGTACCAGTCTGCTTTTTTTTGTGTGGAGACTACAGGACCAGCCAAGCCTTGGCAGACTCCTTCACCAGCAACAGGCACCAATGACCTTGTGACCATGGCTCTTAGCAGCCACTTCCACAATGGAGGCTGTCCTCAGCTTCCACCAGGATGCATGATAATTATGGAGGTTGGCGTGCAAGACGTTCCCAGTTCAGCTCCATGCTTGGTTTTACCAGGTCGGTCCTGCAGCCTCTTGTTTTAAGTAATAGGGTATTACGACATACTATACATTACATGTTAAAACAAGGTTTGCAAGTTAAGTTTTTGCCCACAGTCATGCTAGCAACCTTTGGGTATATCGCTTATTTTTTGGAAGAGATGCAAAGGGTATTTTGTATCAGTTTTATATAGTCACATGTCATGTCCATTTATTTGGACTGGTAGTGGGGTGTACAGCAGTAGAGTTCTGCACAGGCCAAAAACAAAGTCAGATATACCGATTGTATCTGAAACCTAAACTGTTTTAGTTTGCCACCCCAAAACCTGACCTGAAACCTGTAATCTCAAGATCCATTGTGTTAGTGTCAGTGAGATCACTACTTTATGCTAAACTTCACAGTTGTTTCAAATAAACTGATTAATTGAAGAGATTACAGGATACATGGGAGAGTTTATTTCAATTTGACAAGTCAATGCAATGGCTCTGTCTTTGTAAACCTTCAGTGTTGCGATGCCTGAAACACATAAAAGTGGTTAAGGAAAATAAGTATTAAGCTTGAAATCATATTGTCGAGTTAATTTACATACCATCCCATCCAGTTGGGGAGCTCCAAGGGAAACAGTTGAATTGCTGTCCCTGCGGCTGCCGATGGGGAACCTGCTGTCCCTGCGGCTGCGGTGGGGCACCTGCTGCAGAAGATGGCCAGGCTGCCAGGGCACCTGCTGCAGAGATGGTTGTCTCTGCGATTGTGCAAGATGGCCAGGCTGCCGGGGCACCTGTTGCAGAGATGGCTGTCTCTGTGGCTGCCGGTGGGGCACCTGCTGTCTCTGCGGCTGCTGGTGGGCAGGGCTTCTGGGGCAGGAGGTGGCTGATAACCAGACTGTGGCAGTTGGAGAATAACTTTATGAATACCAGATTTCTTGCAAAGACTGATAGCTAGCCTGGGCCGGCTGCTGCTGCTGCAGGAGAGGATAGCTAGCCTGCTTGGGCAGCTGCTGCGGGGAAGGCTGGCCAGACTGCTGGGGCACCTGGGGCTGGTGCGGCAGAAGATGGCCAGGCTGCCGGGGCACCTGGGGCGCCCGGCTGCCGGGGCACCTGGGGCGGAAGATGGCCAGGCTGCCGGGGCACCTGGGGCGGAAGATGGCTGACTCTGCGGCTGCCGTTGGGGCACCTGCCGTCTCTGCGGCTGCCGGTGGGCAGGGCTTCTGGGGCAGGAGGTGGCTGATAACCAGACTGTGGCAGTTTGAGAATAACTTGATGAATACCAGATTTCTTGCAAAGACTGATAGCTAGTCTGAGCCGGCTGCTGCTGCTGGAGAGGATAGCTAGCCTGCTTGGGCAGCTGCTGCTGCTGCTGCTGCTGCTGCGAAGGATGGCCAAGCTGCTGGGGCACCTGGGGCTGGTGCGGAGGGAGAAGATGACCAGGCAGCTGGGGAAGGTGGCCAGGCTGCCGGGGCACCTGGGGCAGTGCCTGCTGAGAAAGTTGACCAGGCTGCCGGGGCACCTGGGGCAGTGCCTGCTGAGAAAGTTGACCAGGCTGCCGGGGCACCTGGGGCAGTGCCTGCTGAGAAAGTTGGCCAGGCTGCCGGGGCACCTGGGGCAGTGCCTGCTGAGAAAGTTGGCCAGGCTGCCGGGGGACCTGGGGTAAAAGAGAGCCAGGCTGCCGGGGGACCTGGGGCAGTGGCTGCTGCGAAGGATGGCCAGCCTGCCGGGGGACCTGGGGCGGTGGCTGCTGCTGCAGAAGATGGCCAGGCTACCGAGGCACCTGGGGCGGCGGCTGCTGCGAAAGATGGCCAGGCTGCCGGGGGACCTGGGGCGGCGGCAGCTGCTGCTGCTGCTGCTGCTGCTGCGGCGGAAGATTGCCAGTTTGCCGGGGGACCTTGGGCGGCGGCGGCGGCTGCAGCAGCAGCAGAAGATTGCCAGTTTGCCGGGGGACCTTTGGCGGCGGCGGCGGCGGCTGCAGCAGCAGCAGAAGATTGCCAGTTTGCCGGGGGACCTTTGGCGGCGGCGGCGGCGGCTGCAGCAGCAGCAGAAGATGGCCAGGATCCCGGGGCACCTGGGGCGGCGGCGGCGGCTGCTGCTGCTGCTGCAGCAGAAGAAGAAGATGGCCAGGCTGCCGGGGCACCTGGGGTGGTGGCTGCTGCGGAAGATGGCCAGGCCTCCGGGGCACCTGGGGCGGTGGCGGAGGACGAGGAAAAGGATGGCCACGCTAACGGGGCACTTGGGGTGGCGGCGGCTGCTGCAGCAGATGGCCAGGCTGCCGGGGCACCGGCTGCTGCAGCAGATGGCCAGGCTGCCGGGGCACCGGCTGCTGCAGCAGATGGCCAGGCTGCCGGGGCACTGGCGGCGGCTGCTGCGGCTGCTGCTGCTGCTGAAGATGACCAGGCTGCCGGGGGTCCTGGGGCGGCGGCTGCTGCTGCTGCTGCTGCTGCTGCTGCTGAAGATGACCAGGCTGCCGGGGAACCGGCTGCTGGGGAGGACGGCCAGGATGGTGGGGCACCGGCAGCGGAAGATGGCCAGGCTGCCGGGGCACCGGCTGCGACTGCTGCTGCTGCTGCTGCTGCTGAAGATGACCAGGCTGCCGGGGAACCGGCTGCTGGGGAGGACGGCCAGGATGGCCAGTCTGCCGGGGCACCTGGGGTTGCAGCAGAGGACGGCCAGGATTGCCAGGCTGCCGGGGCAGCGGCTGCTGCTGCAGATGGCCAGGCTGCACCTGTACAGGGCAGCTGAGGCTGCTGGTCAGGATAATCAGGTTGCTGCTGCTGCTGCTGCTGCTGCTGTTGCTGCTGTTGCTGCTGCTGCTGCGATGGATAGCCAAGCTGCTGCTGTTGCTGCTGCTGCTGCTGCGATGGATAGCCAAGCTGCTGCTGCTGCTGCTGCGATGGATAGCCAAGCTGCTGCTGTTGCTGCTGCTGCTGCGATGGATAGCCAAGCTGCTGCTGTTGCTGGGCAGAAAAGCCAAGTTGCTGCTGCTGCCGGTGCCGCTTGGCAGGATAGTTAGGCTTTTGGGGCCGCTGGCGAACCTGGGGCACCTGCCACTGGGGCTGATACCCAGATTCCGTGACCTGTTGAGGATAACTTAATGAATACTGCATGTCTGGCACAGACTGATCGTGTGTTTGCTGAGATTCAGCTTCAGGCTGGTAACTCGTAATTAGTAGTGTTGTAGCTACTTGCCTCATAATCATTCAAGGTTGAACCACCACCACCACCAAGAAGCCTATTGCGCCATGAAGATCCGTCTCCAGTTTTAAAGCCACTTGAATGTGTTCGATAGCCTGCAACTGGCACTTCATTGTCTCCACCCTCCTCAGCACATCCAATACTGAAACCTGTAGAGCAGACATGTTAGTGCATGAACACAACCAAATAAGTAGCTTCACTACTAGACTTACCTCTCGCTTGATGTCTTCCAACAGCTAGCAAGGCCAACAGAAACCATCTAGACAAGACATCCCAGTAAGTACTAGTAAGTGGAACAATTTAAACAATTAAACAGAATAATGTTTGAAATATACCTCAAGAGGAACCCCATGGCTTCAGTTACAGGACAGAACAGTGACGCAGCAAACTCTGCGACATCTGTCAGCTCCTACTAAACCACACAACTGACCCAAAATGAAAACAGGAAGTGATGGAAGAGAGCTATTTTTAAGGTCACCCATCTTACATCGTTGATTACCTGGACACAGGTGAGAGCAGTTGAAGGCAGGTGTGGCTAATTCTCTGATATGTACCACTGCATTGCGGTAAACAGGAAAGCTTTTTGTATTCATCCCTGAACATGATTGAAAAAATGCTCAGCTTATTCACTTATACTTCATATATCATGAGTTTGAAGACTTGTTTCATTAAACATCCAGAAGAGGGCAGAAGAAAGTCAGATCAGGCTTCATCAACTATATCAATAATGCCTTATGCTCTCACGGCGGGTTTCACACACATGCATACTAATTCAGAGATGAATTGTAGTCTGGCTTTTAAAACTTTGAATGTAATCCAAAATTGTAATGAAAATAAAATAAATGCGAAATGTATTTTGCACATTTTTCTCTATTAAAATAAATAATAATAATAATAGCACTAATATTAATGAACTTAATGACAATAATATTCAATAATCTCATCATAATTGTCATTTGTCTTTTTGTAAATATAAATGTATACATACATACATACGTACGTATGTATGTATGTATGTATGTATGTATGTATGTATATGTATATATATATATATATATATATATATATATATATATATATATATATATGACATATTGTAATTAAGCAATAAGGTACTCGAGGCAGTACTGTATCGTCATTAATGTACTGCGCGTCGGGCCGGCAAACCCTTGAACTGTACATTATTGTAGACACAGTACTGCCTTGCGTACCTTATTGCTTTTATAATACGGGTACCTGTGACTTTATAAATAGTAATAGTAAGCTGCCTTTCAGCACAAAATAGTTGTAGCCGGCAAACGTTGTGTAAAACTGACTGCCTCCAGGCCGGTTGAAAGCAGGGTGGAGGATGACGCTCAGCCACCGATGTAAAGAAGTGCTCTCGCTGCTTCTGTCCGTCTTTTCTCCGTCATTCTTCTCCTCCATGATGTTTAGAGAACTTGCCTCGCGTCGGGAATTTACCGACGTAATTATCTCTCACTGGAAATTATCAGGATTTTGTGATCAAACCCTTTTCATTCCTCATCTTAGTTTCCGGTTGTATGCCCTCGCTCCCCGCTAGCTAGTCTGCTCTCAGAGCGTTATCTGCTCTCCTGATGGTGAGCCGTATCAACGTTTGACTGAACAGCAGAAACAGGGACCACAAATACAGTATTCACCGCTCACATTCTCATCAAAAGTCATTCCCCCAAAATATCAAAGTTTACACGAAACATGTTTGTAACTGTCAAGCTTGAAATGACAACTAACGGTCACACAATTTAAATCTAGCTGTTATTTTAAGTGCGCACTGATATGGAACGCTCTAAATGTAAACAGGCTGTACAGTACTTTATGGCTGAATAAACTACACCCCGTGACTCACTCTCAACCAATCAGAATGCTTGATTTGATCTACCCATATTATAATGGAAATTAATTAACCTTATCAATCTCCTTTAGAGAAAACAAATGCGATGTGAAACTCTGGACAGATCTCGTCACCACAGATGGTTCGGAGGTCTGACCCAGAAAAATAGTTCAACATGAGTTTTATACATCAACAATTATTATTGAAATGTTCCCCCCTGCTCCTCCTCAGTGTCCTCCTTCCCACCAGACTAGCCTGGATGGATGTTGTTTGGCTGCGGCCCTGAGAGTCAAGAGTGAGAGGAAAGAAAGAAAACAAACGAAAAGAATCCCAAACAATACAGAGATCCACCTGTTATTGTTCCAGTCGGATGGATTAGACTGGGTCAGATGAACTGAACTCTGCTTTCAGAGCTCAGCTACACATTTAAGAATAAAGCACTTATGATACATTTCCCACCACACACACACACACATATATATATATATATATATATATATATATATATATATATATATATATGTATGTATATATATATATATATATATATATATATATATATATATATATATATATATATATATATATATATATATATATACATACATATATATATATATATATACATACATATATATATATATATATATATATATATATATATATATATATATATATATATATATATATATATATATATATATATATACACATACACACACACATATATATATATATATATATATATTGGTTTTTATTACGAACATCCAAACAACTACGTTTCCCATCAGCAACCACATTACGCAAGGCTTACACAACTTCCTGAAACTAGATTTCAAAATAAGATAACTTCCGCATGTTGTCCGCGTCATCGTTTAGTTATCCAGCGCACATTTGAATCCCGGCTTTTATTTTGAAGTCGGGGTCATTCCTCCGTGTTTCGTCGTTCCCTGGCCGAGCCACCGATCGCCTTCACCCGGTAGTTTGATCCCGTATGAGCGGCCGGCGGCTTCCAGGTATCGGGGGAAGAAGACGAGAACTCCGCGGCCATGAGGCTCCGTCTGGCCGGGGCCGTGCTGCTGGCGGCGGCCTCGTACTACGTCTACCTGCCGCTGCCCAGCGGCGTCAGCGAGCCCTGGAAGCTGATGCTGCTGGACGCGCTGATCCGGGGCTTCATGCGGGCGGTGAGAAACTCCAATATGTGTTTATATTGATGTGTTTATATTGATGTGTTTATATTGATGTATTTATATTGATGTGTTTATGTTGATGTGTTTATATTTATGTATTTATATTGATGTGTTTATGTTGATGTGTTTATGTATTTATAGTTATGTGTTTATATTTATGTGTTTATATTGATGTATTTATGTATTTATAGTTATGTGTTTATATTTATGTATTTATATTGATGTGTTTATATTGATGTGTTTATGTTGATGTGTTTATATTGATGTGTTTATATTGATGTGTTTATAGTTATGTATTTATGTATTTATAGTTATGTGTTTATATTTATGTCTTTATATTGATGTATTTATGTATTTATAGTTATGTGTTTATATTTATGTATTTATATTGATGTGTTTATATTGATGTGTTTATATTGATGTGTTTATATTTATAGTTATGTGTTTATATGTATGTGTTTATATTTATGTATTTATATTTATGTGTTTATATTGATGTGTTTATATGTATGTGTTTATATTTATGTATTTATATTTATGTATTTATATTTACAAAAACACAGGGGGACAGATATATATTACAGTAGAATACTATGAACTAACATACTATATTACAATAGATTCAAATAGAATACTATAAACACAATAAATACTATAAACTAACAGATTAGAATAGAATACTATAAATACTATAAACTAGCAGTAGATTATAATAGAATACTATGCAGTGTACACTAGTAGAAGAAGAGAGTAGAACAGACTACTGTATCTTGTACTTTGCAGTACTATATGATACTAGAGGAGAGTACAATGAACACAACAGATCTCAGTACAATATGCAGTACTATATGATAGTACTAGAGGAGAGTACAATGAACACAACAGATCTCAGTACAGGTGCATCGACATGTGAGGAGCATTTGGTGACTGGAGTGACACGTTAATGACCTTTGACCCTGAACACAACATGTGGTGTTCACACCCAAACCGCACCGTTGTGTTTCTGCTCACCGGACAGGTTTCCACGCCCGGCCTCTTTATTCTAATGCTTTGTTTTTATTTAAAGGAGAATAGTTACACTTTATTCTAATGCTTTGTTTTTATTTAAAGGAGAATAGTTACACTTTATTCTAATGCTTTTTTATTTATTTAAAGGAGAATATTTCCACCTTATTCCAATGTTTTTTTTTATATTTCCACCTCATTTAAATTAATCTCAGAGTGAGATCACGTCTGATTCGAGAAAAATAAATAAATAAATATGTAAAAATATATATATATATAAATATATTTATAAAATATTTGTATATATGTATATATATGTAGAATTATATATGTAAAAATATATTTATATTTATATAAATTTATAAAATATTGATATATATTTATGTATGTATATATATATATATATATATATATATATATATACTGTACATATGTATATATTTATATTGATATGAATGTGTGCTTGCTGCAGAGCGACGTGGCTCACGCGTTGGGCGTGTGCCACCGGCTGCACCTGCTGAACCGGGTGGTGTCCTGGGTGGAGGAGGTGGAGCCTCGCTCCTGCTCCGCCGTGCACGTGAGCGACTCGTCGCTGGGCGGCGTGCCCGCCCGAGTCTTCCGGCCGAAGGCGGGGCGCCGGCTGAAGAGGGGGGTCATCTACTTCCACGGCGGCGGCTGGGCGCTCGGCAGCGCACGTGAGTGGGATCCGAACCCTCTGCAGAGTTCCTTTTTGCATTGGTTTTGTTTTATTAGATTGAAACTTTCTCTGGTGTAAAACATTTAAATGCAATTATAGTAAATGGTACTTTCATCTGTTTACGTAATATCGGCATCACTCTACCTGCTTCACAGGGATGCGAGCCTATGACAGCCTCTGTCGGAAAATGGCGGAGGACCTGGACTCTGTGGTGATGTCGGTCGAGTGAGTTCTGTCACATTTATGTTGCCGTTGTCTTTGTTTTATTTTATATTATTAATGGAACACCCAATTATTCCAACATAAATAAAAGTTATTCAAATTGTGTATTTGAAAACAAAATTGCTGTCCAGAGGTAGACGATACGTTTTCAGTTTTTATTGTAGAAAAAAATTTAATTACCGCAAAAGTCGGATTACAAGCCGCTCCTACGGCCGGTCAGTGTCCCCGCTGTAGCAAGCTAGTAGCAGCGCTGCTGCTAACTAGCGCTGCTGCTAGCTAGCGCTGCTGCTGCTACTGTCCGCGTCCCCTCTGCCCAAGTCGGGTGTCGAGCCTGGTCCCGCTACCTTCGGTGGTTTTCGGGGAGCTAGCGGAAGTTAGTGGGGAAGTAACGGAGCGCTAGCAGGAGCCCCAGCTGGCTACAGCGGGGAGCTAACGGGGACACTGACCGAAGGTAGTAGCGGCTCGTAACCCGACGTTTACGGTAAAACATTTACATTTATTTTTTTATTATTTCAATGGGTTCTGGCAGTCAAGCTTATTTTCTTTTTGTCGATTTCTGTAACTATTTATCCGAACAAACTGAATTTAAATGTCGATGCTTTGGGGTCGTAAATATCTTTCGTCATCGTGTCGTCTTCCTCTCCTGTTGCCGCAGTTACCGCCTCGCTCCAGAGGCGGTGTTCCCGGATCAGTACCACGACGCGCTGGCGGCAGCGCGGGCCTTCCTGTCGGCTCCGGTTCTGGAGCGCCACGGCATCGACCCGGAGAGGCTGTGCGTGTCCGGGGACAGCGCCGGGGGAAACCTGGCCGCCGCCGTGGCCCAAGAGGTGACGAGCTCAAATATGACGGGATCAAATATAATAATGTAGTCCTTCCTGCAGAAAGGGGGAGGAGTGTACTTAGAAACATAGGAATAGACACCAAGGTCATTCAAATCGGGGAAATACTAACAGTTTTATGAATAAAACACATTTTTGGAGGCCCCAATCTTGAAAAATAGCCAACATCTTGGATTTTTTTAATGGCCAATTGGGCAGATTTGACCAAATACCTCTGGAGAACAACTTTGCACGATTCTTATTTTAAAAAATGCTTTTATCTGCCCTCACTATGTGGCGTTCAGGGGATAACACAAACTCTCTAAACTCAGGGTTCTTACGGTCTTGGAAAACCTGGAAAAGTCATGGAATTTTAAAATGGTTATTTCCAGGCCTGGAAAAGTCCTGAAAAAAATTAAATCCCAAAAGTTTTGTAAAAGTCATGTAAATGTGTTATATTCATGTGTTCATGACGTTCATTTACGCTGAGTTTGAAATAATGAATATGCTTTTAAAAGAAAGACTCAAAATATAAGCAGGCATACATACAGGCATCTATATAAATGTTTATTCTTTTAATCAAACTATTGTCTCATTCATTCGAGTCATTTAAGGTTTACTGTATGCTTTGTATTCTCATTGTTAGTTTAAATACTACATTTACTCACTTTTTACTGTTTACACCCAGATTTCACTAAATGTTTGTAATGGACATTTGGTTAAAAGTCATGGAAAAGTCATGGAAATTGGTCAGAATGTGTACGAACTCTCTAAACTGCTGCTCGGTTCCACAGCTCGGCTCTGACGACGCCCTGCCGGTGAAGTTCAAGGTCCAGGCGCTGATCTACCCGGTGCTGCAGGCGCTGGACTTCCACACCCCGTCCTACCAGCAGAACCGGGCGGTGCCCATCCTCTACCGGCCCGTCATGGCCCGCTTCTGGCTGCAGTACCTGGGCGCCGACGCCTCCCTGGAGCCGCTCCTGCTCGCCAACAACCACAGCTCCCTGGACCAGCCGGCCATCGGTGCCGGCGCGCGCTCCAAGCTGAACTGGACCGCCCTGCTGCCGGCGGAGCGCACCGAGCGCTTCCGGCCCGTGGCGAGGGAAACGGGGTCGCCGCGGGCGATGGCCGCCGTGCCGGCTCTGCTGGACGTCCGGGCGGCGCCGCTGCTGGCGGAGCCGGGCGTCCTGGCCGCCGCGCCCAGAGCCTACGTGATGACGTGCGAGTTCGACGTGCTGAGGGACGACGGCCTGATGTACGTGCAGCGCCTGCGGGACGCCGGCGTGCCGGTGACCAGCGACCACTACGAGGACGGGTTCCACGGCTGCATGGCGTTCGCCTTCGCGCCGGTCCGGTCCAGCGTCGGGCGGAGGAGCGCCGACAACTACGTCCGCTGGCTGGACCAGAACCTGTAGGACGAAGAAGAGGGTTCAGAACCTGTAGGACGAAGAAGAGGGTTCAGAACCTGGAGGAAGAAGAAGAGGGTTCAGAACCTGTAGAAGAAGAAGAGGGTTCAGAACCTGGAGGAAGAAGAAGAGGGTTCAGAACCTGTAGAAGAAGAAGAGGGTTCAGAACCTGTAGAAGAAGAAGAGGGTTCAGAACCTGTAGGAAGAAGAGGGTTCAGAACCTGGAGGAAGAAGAAGAGGGTTCAGAACCTGGAGGAAGAAGAAGAGGGTTCAGAACCTGTAGAAGAAGAAGAGGGTTCAGAACCTGTAGGAAGAAGAAGAGGGTTCAGAACCTGTAGGAAGAAGAAGAGGGTTCAGAACCTGGAGGAAGAAGAAGAGGGTTCAGAACCTGGAGGACGAAGAAGAGGGTTCAGAACCTGTAGGAAGAAGAGGCGTTGAGGTAGGGCTGGGCGGTATGGGCAAAAATCACGGTATTTTGTAAGATTCTGGCAGTTTCACAGTATATCACGGTATTTTTTTCGAGTACGTTGGTACATAGTGTTAGGAAGCTAAACATGGAGGGACTTAGGACCCAGGGGAATGTAGGTGAAAAAAAACAGGAAGATCTGTCTCTTCCTGTTTTTTTTTCCTGAGTTTCTTCTTGTTGTGATGGTGGGCGAGCTTTACCCAGCATGCAGTTCGGCGGTGTAATTTGATAAATGTACAATTATTAGTGTTACATTTTGTTTATGTCACACACTGTTGTTGTGGTGTTTTACCTGTTAAAGAGCATTAGTTGTGGGTTATTACTTGTTGTTGTTATAAAGTTAAAACCTTCAGCTCAGTGAAGGAGACGACTAAGCGTCCTCACTAGGACTCTCGTCTCCTTTAGCTTAGTGAAGGAGACGAGTGAGCGTCCTCACTAGGACTCTAGTCTCCTTCAGTTTAGTGAAGGAGACGACTGAGCGTCCTCACTAGGACTCTAGTCCTCCTTCAGTTTAGTGAAGGAGACGAGTGAGCGTCCTCACTAGGACTCTAGTCTCCTTCAGCTTAGTGAAGGAGACGACTAAGCGTCCTCACTAGGACTCTCGTCTCCTTTAGCTTAGTGAAGGAGACGAGTGAGCGTCCTCACTAGGACTCTAGTCCTCCTTCAGTTTAGTGAAGGAGACGAGTGAGCATCCTCACTAGGACTCTAGTCTCCTTCAGCTTAGTGAAGGAGACGAGTGAGCATCCTCACTTGGACTCTAGTCCTCCTTCAGTTTAGTGAAGGAGACGAGTGAGCGTCCTCACTAGGACTCTAGTCTCCTTCAGCTTAGTGAAGGAGACGACTAAGCGTCCTCACTAGGACTCTCGTCTCCTTTAGCTTAGTGAAGGAGACGACTAAGCGTCCTCACTAGGACTCTCGTCTCCTTTAGCTTAGTGAAGGAGACGAGTGAGCGTCCTCACTAGGACTCTAGTCCTCCTTCAGTTTAGTGAAGGAGACGAGTGAGCATCCTCACTAGGACTCTAGTCTCCTTTAGCTTAGTGAAGGAGACGAGTGAGCGTCCTCACTAGGACTCTCGTCTCCTTTAGCTTAGTGAAGGAGACGACTAAGCGTCCTCACTAGGACTCTAGTCTCCTTCCTCTTAGTGAAGGAGACGAGTGAGCGTCCTCACTAGGACTGTAGTCTCCTTCCTCTTAGTGAAGGAGACGAGTGAGCGTCCTCACTAGGACTCTAGTCTCCTTCCTCTTAGTGAAGGAGACGAGTGAGCGTCCTCACTAGGACTCTAGTCTCCTTCCTCTTAGTGAAGGAGACGAGTGAGCTCTTTATGGATTATCCTCACGTTGCGGCTCAAGTTCCTCTTTGACTTTTTCTTTTTGCACGATTAAACTTTATTGAACATTTAAAACGATAAAACCAACAACCTGCGTTAATATAAATGATATTAACAACCAAAGAGTAATGTAATGTAAAACCTCCAGGATCTGGAGGTCAAAGACACTGTGTGTGTGTGTGTGTGTGTGTGTGTGTGTGTGTGTGTGTGTGTGTGTGTGTGTGCGCCAGAGTTCACAGCTGTGTATACTCACTGGATTGTGCAATATTGTATGTTTGACAGTATGTGAGTCTGTAACTTCCCTCTGATGATGATGATGATGATGATGATGATGATGAAGTGACTCCACGAGAGACGGGTTCCCAAACGGACTATCAGGTTCCCCCCGCTGCTGGACTAGAACTCATAATGAACCGACGGCAGCGAGTGTCTGTTTGGCTTCCGGCCCAAAAGGACACGAACCAGAGGGGTTCTCCGGTTCCTCTACTCTGAGAAACCAAGAGGGGCCCACTAGAACCACGTAGGGTTCTTCAGTTTGTTCTCAACGAAGAACCCCTTTTGGTCCCCACCTGAAACCCTTTCAGACGTTTTATTAAATCTAGAACCCAACACAAGGGTTATGCCCAGAACCATCTGGGTTTTTACAGAGAACGGTGTCTGGTGTGAGGGTTCCACTGAGAACCCTTCTAAGATGCAAACAAGAACCTAACCAAGGGGTTCTAACTCTTATATTCCAAAGGTTTAATCTATAACCCACCCATGGGGTTCCACAGAGAACCCTCTAATATTCCAACGGTTTCATCTAGAACTCATCCAGGAGGTTCTACCGTGAACCCGTATGTATTCCAACGGTTTAATCTAGAACCCACCCATGGGGTTCCACAGAGAACCCTCTAATATTCCAATGGTTTAATCTAGAACCCACCCACGGGGTTCCACAGAGAACCCTCTAATATTCCAAAGGTTTAATCTACAACCCACCCATGGGGTTCCACAGAGAACCCTCTAATATTCCAACGGTTTCATCTAGAACTCATCCAGGAGGTTCTACCGTGAACCCGTATGTATTCCAACGGTTTCATCTAGAACCCATCCATGGGGTTCCACAGAGAACCCTCTAATATTCCAACGGTTTCATCTAGAACCTTAAAAAAGCCACAACAATCCTGGTTCTCAATCAGTTCCCTTTTAGCACACATGCTTTCAACAATCTTTGAAGAACTCTTTCTTCCAAAAAAAGGGTTCTTCGTATGAAAAGGGTTCTCAATGGAACCCAAAGAAAAACCAGGGTTCTTCAGAAGCAAATGGTTCTGGCTAGAACCCGAGCCGTCCAGTGAGAACCCCGTTTGAGACGCTTGTTTCTAAGAGCGTGAAGGGAAAGTTTCTTGGAGCCAAACATACGCACACGTTTTACACTTTCTATGTTTAATATGGAAATATGGTAAAATATATCACGTAAAAGAAGAAATGTGGAGTTAACATGAGGAAAGAAAGAAAAGAGCTCTGCTGTAATTTTGAACACTGTATGTGAAATGACACATTAAATATTTTTATATCGCATAAATAAGGTTTTAATATAAGTAAGAGTTGCGCAACAGGTTGTTTCATCCAAACGGCCAGATGAACTATTAAATCCATAAAGTCGCTGTTTTATTGCTTTGTCTGGGACAACTTTAGTGTTTGATCACATTATTCTCTTTATGGTTCTTCTCTTCTTTCAAAGAATGCACTGTTGTGTTTTTACTGTGATAACGAGGAACATTCATTTAGCTTATTGTGAGAAAGAAACGCTGAAAGCTCCAAAATGGCCGAAAACGCTGAAAGCTCCAAAATCGCTGCTATGGCGGCCATTTTGGAGCTTTCAGCGTTTCTTTAGTCACATTAAGCTAAATTAATGTTGCCACGTGTATTATAAGGATATATGTTGAAATATTATATTATTATTTGTTTTTCCTGCA
>JBAMJR010000529.1:0-85253 GCA_038501785.1 Myoxocephalus aenaeus | reverse complement strand
CCATCGGATTGGTGTTTTGTTGTCCACAAGGCATTTGAAGGGTGCACCGTTCCCAGCAATACTGCAATACCGGGTCGATGCGTGGAGTGAACAGAGCAAGCTCCTATTTCGTCTCCCAAGGCTAAAAATCTGCTTAATAAGACATCCTCGTATAGAGGACGTATCAGATATTAAACTGATAAGAACAGATACTACACTTGATCTTAGCCAAAAGGCCGAGAAGCGATGACCACAAAGGGTTTGCGTCCTGAGCCCACCTCCTGGGACCGTTCTCACTGGTCATGGTGCAGTTCTTTCAATTAGGCAGAGCAGCGGCAGCTGCTTAGCAACACCCGCCCCAGGCCTCCATGGTCAGGCTCCATGGTCAGGCATCTAGTTAAGTAAAGATGTATCTCTTTCTTTCTTTTTTTAGAACCTGAGGATCAGAGCATGGCACCTTGAGATCAAAGCATAGAAGCCTGATGTATCTCATTATTTCTCTCTTCAAACCTGAGGATCAGAGCATAGAACCTTGGGATCAAAGCATAGAACCCTGATGTCAGAGCATAGAACCTTGAGATCAAAGCATAGAACCCTGATGTCAGAGCAAGATTGATCTCATGATTTATTTCTCAGAACCTGAGGATCAGAGCATAGAACCTTGAGATAGACTCATTTGAACCATCTTGAGTTAGCAGTGTTTCGCCTCAGTTGATGTGTATATTCTTGCATATGAACTATTCCAGGAGCGACTTTCCCAATCCCTTTCCCCCTACCTCAACCACTCACCCATCAACACCTGACCTCATTTGAATATCAAACAAAGGTGTTAGAAGCTCAATTAGCAAAAATGACTCATTCTCAGAAAAGTGCCTTGCCATGGTCCTATTAGCTCGCGGATAGTACCATTGGAATCGCATTGGCCATTATAGTGGGGGGAGTCGGGTTTCAAGTCTCTGCGACCTTCCCGGAAAAAACGCAACAAGCCGACGATAATCCACTCATCCAAAAGCCCAGTTTCAAGTAGCCTGGGTCCAATGACCTTTATAAAAGACCTATTTCCAGATTCCGGGTTCCATCGTTTCCCCGCTAGCCTAGTGGTCTAAGCGCAGGGCATTAGCTTAAACCCGGTGCCAGTGGTTGGCGGTTCGCAGCCCGAGAGAGACTCATCTGAACCATCTCGGGTTAGCACGGTCCGATTAGCTCGCCGGTAGTACCGTTGGAATCGCGTCGGCCATTGTACTGGGGGGAGTTGACTTTCAAGTCTCTGCGACCTTCAGAAAAAAACGCCGGTTCCAATGGTTGGCGGTTCGCATCCCGAGAGAGACTCATCTGAACCATCTTGAGTTAGCGATGTTTTCACTCAGTTTATTGTGTATGTTCTGCATATAAACTATTCCGGGAGTGACTTTCCCAATCCCAATCCCTCAACCACTCACCTATCAACCTAACCAAGGGCATACATCTAACATCTAGCACTTTTCTTTGTATCCATGGTCCCGGACTTTCTTTACTCTAGAGAACCAGGGGCACAGGACTTTAAAACAAGCGCACAGGGGTTTTTAACTCAGGGGGTGTGCTTAAGTGTGGGTCCACGGGGTCGGAGGGTGAGCCGGGTTAGGGGGGTGAGCTCCAGAGGTGGTTCAAGGGGGTCACATGACCCCAACTTTTACCCAGAGAAGGTGACCTTATTCCTGGGTAAAGTTAGCCAATGTGTGCCCTGGAAGCCATCTCCCTCCAAATGACCCTCCAGTTCCCCAGTGTCCCTGTTACTTCCCCTGACTCTGACCCAGAGTCCCATGTACTTTTATAGGGGCATTTCCCCAACCTTTACCCAGAGAAAGTGACCTCAAGCCTGGGTAAAGTCAGGACCACGAGTGCCCTGGAAGTCATCTTCCTCCAAATGACCCTTCAGTGCCCCAGTGTCCCTGTTACTTCCCCTGACTCTGACCCAGAGTCCCATGCACTTTTATAGGGGCATTTCCCCACCCTTTACCCAGAGAACGTGACCTCAAACCTGGGTAAAGTATGACAAAGTATGCCCTGGAAGTCATCGCCCCCCAAATGACCGTTAACCTGAGCATAGAACCTTGGGATCAAAGCATAGAACCTTGAGATCACTGCACAGAATCAGAGCAATATTTATCTCATTCTTTCTTTCTTAGAACCTCAGGATCAGAGCATAGAACCGTGAGATCAAAGCATAGAACCCTGACGTCAGAGCATACAACTTAGTCTTAGAAACTGTCTCTTTATTTTATTTTCACAAATGCACAAGGCTCAGCCGAACGGCAAAGCCTGTCAAAAATAGGTTCAACTCATTGGTGTTCCTCTCCACGGAAGTCTTTAGTAAAAGGCGAAAGACTTGTGCGTTATGAAGAGAAACCAAAGTAAGTACTGCCCTCTTGTCAAGAGCAGCAGGTAATGTAGTCGTCCCAGTCAAATGTCTCACGGTAAGCCTCGGTTGACGTGCTGTGTTCAAAACAACAGGCCACACCCATTACCACGCCCATATTTTAAAGAGGGCGTTCCCACATTTTAAAGAGAGCAACAGTGTCCATTGCACAGTCTGTGTCCCTTCCAATAGAGAGAGGGGCATCAGTAACAGGTACACAGGCCCTTTGTTTGACACATGTCCTGAAGACCGACAGCGACTGAGACTTGTATCGTTGACGACAGAATCAAAGTCAACGACAGACTGCTCCATCGGATTGGTGTTTTGTTGTCCACAAGGCATTTGAAGGGTGCACCGTTCCCAGCAATACTGCAATACCGGGTCGATGCGTGGAGTGAACAGAGCAAGCTCCTATTTCGTCTCCCAAGGCTAAAAATCTGCTTAATAAGACATCCTCGTATAGAGGACGTATCAGATATTAAACTGATAAGAACAGATACTACACTTGATCTTAGCCAAAAGGCCGAGAAGCGATGACCACAAAGGGTTTGCGTCCTGAGCCCACCTCCTGGGACCGTTCTCACTGGTCATGGTGCAGTTCTTTCAATTAGGCAGAGCAGCGGCAGCTGCTTAGCAACACCCGCCCCAGGCCTCCATGGTCAGGCTCCATGGTCAGGCATCTAGTTAAGTAAAGATGTATCTCTTTCTTTCTTTTTTTAGAACCTGAGGATCAGAGCATGGCACCTTGAGATCAAAGCATAGAAGCCTGATGTATCTCATTATTTCTCTCTTCAAACCTGAGGATCAGAGCATAGAACCTTGGGATCAAAGCATAGAACCCTGATGTCAGAGCATAGAACCTTGAGATCAAAGCATAGAACCCTGATGTCAGAGCAAGATTGATCTCATGATTTATTTCTCAGAACCTGAGGATCAGAGCATAGAACCTTGAGATAGACTCATTTGAACCATCTTGAGTTAGCAGTGTTTCGCCTCAGTTGATGTGTATATTCTTGCATATGAACTATTCCAGGAGCGACTTTCCCAATCCCTTTCCCCCTACCTCAACCACTCACCCATCAACACCTGACCTCATTTGAATATCAAACAAAGGTGTTAGAAGCTCAATTAGCAAAATGACTCATTCTCAGAAAAGTGCCTTGCCATGGTCCTATTAGCTCGCGGATAGTACCATTGGAATCGCATTGGCCATTATAGTGGGGGAGTCGGGTTTCAAGTCTCTGCGACCTTCCCGGAAAAAACGCAACAAGCCGACGATAATCCACTCATCCAAAAGCCCAGTTTCAAGTAGCCTGGGTCCAATGACCTTTATAAAAGACCTATTTCCAGATTCCGGGTTCCATCGTTTCCCCGCTAGCCTAGTGGTCTAAGCGCAGGGCATTAGCTTAAACCCGGTGCCAGTGGTTGGCGGTTCGCAGCCCGAGAGAGACTCATCTGAACCATCTCGGGTTAGCACGGTCCGATTAGCTCGCCGGTAGTACCGTTGGAATCGCGTCGGCCATTGTACTGGGGGGAGTTGACTTTCAAGTCTCTGCGACCTTCAGAAAAAAACGCCGGTTCCAATGGTTGGCGGTTCGCATCCCGAGAGAGACTCATCTGAACCATCTTGAGTTAGCGATGTTTTCACTCAGTTTATTGTGTATGTTCTGCATATAAACTATTCCGGGAGTGACTTTCCCAATCCCAATCCCTCAACCACTCACCTATCAACCTAACCAAGGGCATACATCTAACATCTAGCACTTTTCTTTGTATCCATGGTCCCGGACTTTCTTTACTCTAGAGAACCAGGGGCACAGGACTTTAAAACAAGCGCACAGGGGTTTTTAACTCAGGGGGTGTGCTTAAGTGTGGGTCCACGGGGTCGGAGGGTGAGCCGGGTTAGGGGGGTGAGCTCCAGAGGTGGTTCAAGGGGGTCACATGACCCCAACTTTTACCCAGAGAAGGTGACCTTATTCCTGGGTAAAGTTAGCCAATGTGTGCCCTGGAAGCCATCTCCCTCCAAATGACCCTCCAGTTCCCCAGTGTCCCTGTTACTTCCCCTGACTCTGACCCAGAGTCCCATGTACTTTTATAGGGGCATTTCCCCAACCTTTACCCAGAGAAAGTGACCTCAAGCCTGGGTAAAGTCAGACCACGAGTGCCCTGGAAGTCATCTTCCTCCAAATGACCCTTCAGTGCCCCAGTGTCCCTGTTACTTCCCCTGACTCTGACCCAGAGTCCCATGCACTTTTATAGGGGCATTTCCCCACCCTTTACCCAGAGAACGTGACCTCAAACCTGGGTAAAGTATGACAAAGTATGCCCTGGAAGTCATCGCCCCCCAAATGACCGTTAACCTGAGCATAGAACCTTGGGATCAAAGCATAGAACCTTGAGATCACTGCACAGAATCAGAGCAATATTTATCTCATTCTTTCTTTCTTAGAACCTCAGGATCAGAGCATAGAACCGTGAGATCAAAGCATAGAACCCTGACGTCAGAGCATACAACTTAGTCTTAGAAACTGTCTCTTTATTTTATTTTCACAAATGCACAAGGCTCAGCCGAACGGCAAAGCCTGTCAAAAATAGGTTCAACTCATTGGTGTTCCTCTCCACGGAAGTCTTTAGTAAAAGGCGAAAGACTTGTGCGTTATGAAGAGAAACCAAAGTAAGTACTGCCCTCTTGTCAAGAGCAGCAGGTAATGTAGTCGTCCCAGTCAAATGTCTCACGGTAAGCCTCGGTTGACGTGCTGTGTTCAAAACAACAGGCCACACCCATTACCACGCCCATATTTTAAAGAGGGCGTTCCCACATTTTAAAGAGAGCAACAGTGTCCATTGCACAGTCTGTGTCCCTTCCAATAGAGAGAGGGGCATCAGTAACAGGTACACAGGCCCTTTGTTTGACACATGTCCTGAAGACCGACAGCGACTGAGACTTGTATCGTTGACGACAGAATCAAAGTCAACGACAGACTGCTCCATCGGATTGGTGTTTTGTTGTCCACAAGGCATTTGAAGGGTGCACCGTTCCCAGCAATACTGCAATACCGGGTCGATGCGTGGAGTGAACAGAGCAAGCTCCTATTTCGTCTCCCAAGGCTAAAAATCTGCTTAATAAGACATCCTCGTATAGAGGACGTATCAGATATTAAACTGATAAGAACAGATACTACACTTGATCTTAGCCAAAAGGCCGAGAAGCGATGACCACAAAGGGTTTGCGTCCTGAGCCCACCTCCTGGGACCGTTCTCACTGGTCATGGTGCAGTTCTTTCAATTAGGCAGAGCAGCGGCAGCTGCTTAGCAACACCCGCCCCAGGCCTCCATGGTCAGGCTCCATGGTCAGGCATCTAGTTAAGTAAAGATGTATCTCTTTCTTTCTTTTTTTAGAACCTGAGGATCAGAGCATGGCACCTTGAGATCAAAGCATAGAAGCCTGATGTATCTCATTATTTCTCTCTTCAAACCTGAGGATCAGAGCATAGAACCTTGGGATCAAAGCATAGAACCCTGATGTCAGAGCATAGAACCTTGAGATCAAAGCATAGAACCCTGATGTCAGAGCAAGATTGATCTCATGATTTATTTCTCAGAACCTGAGGATCAGAGCATAGAACCTTGAGATAGACTCATTTGAACCATCTTGAGTTAGCAGTGTTTCGCCTCAGTTGATGTGTATATTCTTGCATATGAACTATTCCAGGAGCGACTTTCCCAATCCCTTTCCCCCTACCTCAACCACTCACCCATCAACACCTGACCTCATTTGAATATCAAACAAAGGTGTTAGAAGCTCAATTAGCAAAATGACTCATTCTCAGAAAAGTGCCTTGCCATGGTCCTATTAGCTCGCGGATAGTACCATTGGAATCGCATTGGCCATTATAGTGGGGGAGTCGGGTTTCAAGTCTCTGCGACCTTCCCGGAAAAAACGCAACAAGCCGACGATAATCCACTCATCCAAAAGCCCAGTTTCAAGTAGCCTGGGTCCAATGACCTTTATAAAAGACCTATTTCCAGATTCCGGGTTCCATCGTTTCCCCGCTAGCCTAGTGGTCTAAGCGCAGGGCATTAGCTTAAACCCGGTGCCAGTGGTTGGCGGTTCGCAGCCCGAGAGAGACTCATCTGAACCATCTCGGGTTAGCACGGTCCGATTAGCTCGCCGGTAGTACCGTTGGAATCGCGTCGGCCATTGTACTGGGGGGAGTTGACTTTCAAGTCTCTGCGACCTTCAGAAAAAAACGCCGGTTCCAATGGTTGGCGGTTCGCATCCCGAGAGAGACTCATCTGAACCATCTTGAGTTAGCGATGTTTTCACTCAGTTTATTGTGTATGTTCTGCATATAAACTATTCCGGGAGTGACTTTCCCAATCCCAATCCCTCAACCACTCACCTATCAACCTAACCAAGGGCATACATCTAACATCTAGCACTTTTCTTTGTATCCATGGTCCCGGACTTTCTTTACTCTAGAGAACCAGGGGCACAGGACTTTAAAACAAGCGCACAGGGGTTTTTAACTCAGGGGGTGTGCTTAAGTGTGGGTCCACGGGGTCGGAGGGTGAGCCGGGTTAGGGGGGTGAGCTCCAGAGGTGGTTCAAGGGGGTCACATGACCCCAACTTTTACCCAGAGAAGGTGACCTTATTCCTGGGTAAAGTTAGCCAATGTGTGCCCTGGAAGCCATCTCCCTCCAAATGACCCTCCAGTTCCCCAGTGTCCCTGTTACTTCCCCTGACTCTGACCCAGAGTCCCATGTACTTTTATAGGGGCATTTCCCCAACCTTTACCCAGAGAAAGTGACCTCAAGCCTGGGTAAAGTCAGACCACGAGTGCCCTGGAAGTCATCTTCCTCCAAATGACCCTTCAGTGCCCCAGTGTCCCTGTTACTTCCCCTGACTCTGACCCAGAGTCCCATGCACTTTTATAGGGGCATTTCCCCACCCTTTACCCAGAGAACGTGACCTCAAACCTGGGTAAAGTATGACAAAGTATGCCCTGGAAGTCATCGCCCCCCAAATGACCGTTAACCTGAGCATAGAACCTTGGGATCAAAGCATAGAACCTTGAGATCACTGCACAGAATCAGAGCAATATTTATCTCATTCTTTCTTTCTTAGAACCTCAGGATCAGAGCATAGAACCGTGAGATCAAAGCATAGAACCCTGACGTCAGAGCATACAACTTAGTCTTAGAAACTGTCTCTTTATTTTATTTTCACAAATGCACAAGGCTCAGCCGAACGGCAAAGCCTGTCAAAAATAGGTTCAACTCATTGGTGTTCCTCTCCACGGAAGTCTTTAGTAAAAGGCGAAAGACTTGTGCGTTATGAAGAGAAACCAAAGTAAGTACTGCCCTCTTGTCAAGAGCAGCAGGTAATGTAGTCGTCCCAGTCAAATGTCTCACGGTAAGCCTCGGTTGACGTGCTGTGTTCAAAACAACAGGCCACACCCATTACCACGCCCATATTTTAAAGAGGGCGTTCCCACATTTTAAAGAGAGCAACAGTGTCCATTGCACAGTCTGTGTCCCTTCCAATAGAGAGAGGGGCATCAGTAACAGGTACACAGGCCCTTTGTTTGACACATGTCCTGAAGACCGACAGCGACTGAGACTTGTATCGTTGACGACAGAATCAAAGTCAACGACAGACTGCTCCATCGGATTGGTGTTTTGTTGTCCACAAGGCATTTGAAGGGTGCACCGTTCCCAGCAATACTGCAATACCGGGTCGATGCGTGGAGTGAACAGAGCAAGCTCCTATTTCGTCTCCCAAGGCTAAAAATCTGCTTAATAAGACATCCTCGTATAGAGGACGTATCAGATATTAAACTGATAAGAACAGATACTACACTTGATCTTAGCCAAAAGGCCGAGAAGCGATGACCACAAAGGGTTTGCGTCCTGAGCCCACCTCCTGGGACCGTTCTCACTGGTCATGGTGCAGTTCTTTCAATTAGGCAGAGCAGCGGCAGCTGCTTAGCAACACCCGCCCCAGGCCTCCATGGTCAGGCTCCATGGTCAGGCATCTAGTTAAGTAAAGATGTATCTCTTTCTTTCTTTTTTTAGAACCTGAGGATCAGAGCATGGCACCTTGAGATCAAAGCATAGAAGCCTGATGTATCTCATTATTTCTCTCTTCAAACCTGAGGATCAGAGCATAGAACCTTGGGATCAAAGCATAGAACCCTGATGTCAGAGCATAGAACCTTGAGATCAAAGCATAGAACCCTGATGTCAGAGCAAGATTGATCTCATGATTTATTTCTCAGAACCTGAGGATCAGAGCATAGAACCTTGAGATAGACTCATTTGAACCATCTTGAGTTAGCAGTGTTTCGCCTCAGTTGATGTGTATATTCTTGCATATGAACTATTCCAGGAGCGACTTTCCCAATCCCTTTCCCCCTACCTCAACCACTCACCCATCAACACCTGACCTCATTTGAATATCAAACAAAGGTGTTAGAAGCTCAATTAGCAAAATGACTCATTCTCAGAAAAGTGCCTTGCCATGGTCCTATTAGCTCGCGGATAGTACCATTGGAATCGCATTGGCCATTATAGTGGGGGAGTCGGGTTTCAAGTCTCTGCGACCTTCCCGGAAAAAACGCAACAAGCCGACGATAATCCACTCATCCAAAAGCCCAGTTTCAAGTAGCCTGGGTCCAATGACCTTTATAAAAGACCTATTTCCAGATTCCGGGTTCCATCGTTTCCCCGCTAGCCTAGTGGTCTAAGCGCAGGGCATTAGCTTAAACCCGGTGCCAGTGGTTGGCGGTTCGCAGCCCGAGAGAGACTCATCTGAACCATCTCGGGTTAGCACGGTCCGATTAGCTCGCCGGTAGTACCGTTGGAATCGCGTCGGCCATTGTACTGGGGGGAGTTGACTTTCAAGTCTCTGCGACCTTCAGAAAAAAACGCCGGTTCCAATGGTTGGCGGTTCGCATCCCGAGAGAGACTCATCTGAACCATCTTGAGTTAGCGATGTTTTCACTCAGTTTATTGTGTATGTTCTGCATATAAACTATTCCGGGAGTGACTTTCCCAATCCCAATCCCTCAACCACTCACCTATCAACCTAACCAAGGGCATACATCTAACATCTAGCACTTTTCTTTGTATCCATGGTCCCGGACTTTCTTTACTCTAGAGAACCAGGGGCACAGGACTTTAAAACAAGCGCACAGGGGGTTTTAACTCAGGGGGTGTGCTTAAGTGTGGGTCCACGGGGTCGGAGGGTGAGCCGGGTTAGGGGGGTGAGCTCCAGAGGTGGTTCAAGGGGGTCACATGACCCCAACTTTTACCCAGAGAAGGTGACCTTATTCCTGGGTAAAGTTAGCCAATGTGTGCCCTGGAAGCCATCTCCCTCCAAATGACCCTCCAGTTCCCCAGTGTCCCTGTTACTTCCCCTGACTCTGACCCAGAGTCCCATGTACTTTTATAGGGGCATTTCCCCAACCTTTACCCAGAGAAAGTGACCTCAAGCCTGGGTAAAGTCAGACCACGAGTGCCCTGCTCAGCCGAACGGCAAAGCCTGTCAAAAATAGGTTCAACTCATTGGTGTTCCTCTCCACGGAAGTCTTTAGTAAAAGGCGAAAGACTTGTGCGTTATGAAGAGAAACCAAAGTAAGTACTGCCCTCTTGTCAAGAGCAGCAGGTAATGTAGTCGTCCCAGTCAAATGTCTCACGGTAAGCCTCGGTTGACGTGCTGTGTTCAAAACAACAGGCCACACCCATTACCACGCCCATATTTTAAAGAGGGCGTTCCCACATTTTAAAGAGAGCAACAGTGTCCATTGCACAGTCTGTGTCCCTTCCAATAGAGAGAGGGGCATCAGTAACAGGTACACAGGCCCTTTGTTTGACACATGTCCTGAAGACCGACAGCGACTGAGACTTGTATCGTTGACGACAGAATCAAAGTCAACGACAGACTGCTCCATCGGATTGGTGTTTTGTTGTCCACAAGGCATTTGAAGGGTGCACCGTTCCCAGCAATACTGCAATACCGGGTCGATGCGTGGAGTGAACAGAGCAAGCTCCTATTTCGTCTCCCAAGGCTAAAAATCTGCTTAATAAGACATCCTCGTATAGAGGACGTATCAGATATTAAACTGATAAGAACAGATACTACACTTGATCTTAGCCAAAAGGCCGAGAAGCGATGACCACAAAGGGTTTGCGTCCTGAGCCCACCTCCTGGGACCGTTCTCACTGGTCATGGTGCAGTTCTTTCAATTAGGCAGAGCAGCGGCAGCTGCTTAGCAACACCCGCCCCAGGCCTCCATGGTCAGGCTCCATGGTCAGGCATCTAGTTAAGTAAAGATGTATCTCTTTCTTTCTTTTTTTAGAACCTGAGGATCAGAGCATGGCACCTTGAGATCAAAGCATAGAAGCCTGATGTATCTCATTATTTCTCTCTTCAAACCTGAGGATCAGAGCATAGAACCTTGGGATCAAAGCATAGAACCCTGATGTCAGAGCATAGAACCTTGAGATCAAAGCATAGAACCCTGATGTCAGAGCAAGATTGATCTCATGATTTATTTCTCAGAACCTGAGGATCAGAGCATAGAACCTTGAGATAGACTCATTTGAACCATCTTGAGTTAGCAGTGTTTCGCCTCAGTTGATGTGTATATTCTTGCATATGAACTATTCCAGGAGCGACTTTCCCAATCCCTTTCCCCCTACCTCAACCACTCACCCATCAACACCTGACCTCATTTGAATATCAAACAAAGGTGTTAGAAGCTCAATTAGCAAAATGACTCATTCTCAGAAAAGTGCCTTGCCATGGTCCTATTAGCTCGCGGATAGTACCATTGGAATCGCATTGGCCATTATAGTGGGGGAGTCGGGTTTCAAGTCTCTGCGACCTTCCCGGAAAAAACGCAACAAGCCGACGATAATCCACTCATCCAAAAGCCCAGTTTCAAGTAGCCTGGGTCCAATGACCTTTATAAAAGACCTATTTCCAGATTCCGGGTTCCATCGTTTCCCCGCTAGCCTAGTGGTCTAAGCGCAGGGCATTAGCTTAAACCCGGTGCCAGTGGTTGGCGGTTCGCAGCCCGAGAGAGACTCATCTGAACCATCTCGGGTTAGCACGGTCCGATTAGCTCGCCGGTAGTACCGTTGGAATCGCGTCGGCCATTGTACTGGGGGGAGTTGACTTTCAAGTCTCTGCGACCTTCAGAAAAAAACGCCGGTTCCAATGGTTGGCGGTTCGCATCCCGAGAGAGACTCATCTGAACCATCTTGAGTTAGCGATGTTTTCACTCAGTTTATTGTGTATGTTCTGCATATAAACTATTCCGGGAGTGACTTTCCCAATCCCAATCCCTCAACCACTCACCTATCAACCTAACCAAGGGCATACATCTAACATCTAGCACTTTTCTTTGTATCCATGGTCCCGGACTTTCTTTACTCTAGAGAACCAGGGGCACAGGACTTTAAAACAAGCGCACAGGGGGTTTTAACTCAGGGGGTGTGCTTAAGTGTGGGTCCACGGGGTCGGAGGGTGAGCCGGGTTAGGGGGGTGAGCTCCAGAGGTGGTTCAAGGGGGTCACATGACCCCAACTTTTACCCAGAGAAGGTGACCTTATTCCTGGGTAAAGTTAGCCAATGTGTGCCCTGGAAGCCATCTCCCTCCAAATGACCCTCCAGTTCCCCAGTGTCCCTGTTACTTCCCCTGACTCTGACCCAGAGTCCCATGTACTTTTATAGGGGCATTTCCCCAACCTTTACCCAGAGAAAGTGACCTCAAGCCTGGGTAAAGTCAGACCACGAGTGCCCTGGAAGTCATCTTCCTCCAAATGACCCTTCAGTGCCCCAGTGTCCCTGTTACTTCCCCTGACTCTGACCCAGAGTCCCATGCACTTTTATAGGGGCATTTCCCCACCCTTTACCCAGAGAACGTGACCTCAAACCTGGGTAAAGTATGACAAAGTATGCCCTGGAAGTCATCGCCCCCCAAATGACCGTTAACCTGAGCATAGAACCTTGGGATCAAAGCATAGAACCTTGAGATCACTGCACAGAATCAGAGCAATATTTATCTCATTCTTTCTTTCTTAGAACCTCAGGATCAGAGCATAGAACCGTGAGATCAAAGCATAGAACCCTGACGTCAGAGCATACAACTTAGTCTTAGAAACTGTCTCTTTATTTTATTTTCACAAATGCACAAGGCTCAGCCGAACGGCAAAGCCTGTCAAAAATAGGTTCAACTCATTGGTGTTCCTCTCCACGGAAGTCTTTAGTAAAAGGCGAAAGACTTGTGCGTTATGAAGAGAAACCAAAGTAAGTACTGCCCTCTTGTCAAGAGCAGCAGGTAATGTAGTCGTCCCAGTCAAATGTCTCACGGTAAGCCTCGGTTGACGTGCTGTGTTCAAAACAACAGGCCACACCCATTACCACGCCCATATTTTAAAGAGGGCGTTCCCACATTTTAAAGAGAGCAACAGTGTCCATTGCACAGTCTGTGTCCCTTCCAATAGAGAGAGGGGCATCAGTAACAGGTACACAGGCCCTTTGTTTGACACATGTCCTGAAGACCGACAGCGACTGAGACTTGTATCGTTGACGACAGAATCAAAGTCAACGACAGACTGCTCCATCGGATTGGTGTTTTGTTGTCCACAAGGCATTTGAAGGGTGCACCGTTCCCAGCAATACTGCAATACCGGGTCGATGCGTGGAGTGAACAGAGCAAGCTCCTATTTCGTCTCCCAAGGCTAAAAATCTGCTTAATAAGACATCCTCGTATAGAGGACGTATCAGATATTAAACTGATAAGAACAGATACTACACTTGATCTTAGCCAAAAGGCCGAGAAGCGATGACCACAAAGGGTTTGCGTCCTGAGCCCACCTCCTGGGACCGTTCTCACTGGTCATGGTGCAGTTCTTTCAATTAGGCAGAGCAGCGGCAGCTGCTTAGCAACACCCGCCCCAGGCCTCCATGGTCAGGCTCCATGGTCAGGCATCTAGTTAAGTAAAGATGTATCTCTTTCTTTCTTTTTTTAGAACCTGAGGATCAGAGCATGGCACCTTGAGATCAAAGCATAGAAGCCTGATGTATCTCATTATTTCTCTCTTCAAACCTGAGGATCAGAGCATAGAACCTTGGGATCAAAGCATAGAACCCTGATGTCAGAGCATAGAACCTTGAGATCAAAGCATAGAACCCTGATGTCAGAGCAAGATTGATCTCATGATTTATTTCTCAGAACCTGAGGATCAGAGCATAGAACCTTGAGATAGACTCATTTGAACCATCTTGAGTTAGCAGTGTTTCGCCTCAGTTGATGTGTATATTCTTGCATATGAACTATTCCAGGAGCGACTTTCCCAATCCCTTTCCCCCTACCTCAACCACTCACCCATCAACACCTGACCTCATTTGAATATCAAACAAAGGTGTTAGAAGCTCAATTAGCAAAATGACTCATTCTCAGAAAAGTGCCTTGCCATGGTCCTATTAGCTCGCGGATAGTACCATTGGAATCGCATTGGCCATTATAGTGGGGGAGTCGGGTTTCAAGTCTCTGCGACCTTCCCGGAAAAAACGCAACAAGCCGACGATAATCCACTCATCCAAAAGCCCAGTTTCAAGTAGCCTGGGTCCAATGACCTTTATAAAAGACCTATTTCCAGATTCCGGGTTCCATCGTTTCCCCGCTAGCCTAGTGGTCTAAGCGCAGGGCATTAGCTTAAACCCGGTGCCAGTGGTTGGCGGTTCGCAGCCCGAGAGAGACTCATCTGAACCATCTCGGGTTAGCACGGTCCGATTAGCTCGCCGGTAGTACCGTTGGAATCGCGTCGGCCATTGTACTGGGGGGAGTTGACTTTCAAGTCTCTGCGACCTTCAGAAAAAAACGCCGGTTCCAATGGTTGGCGGTTCGCATCCCGAGAGAGACTCATCTGAACCATCTTGAGTTAGCGATGTTTTCACTCAGTTTATTGTGTATGTTCTGCATATAAACTATTCCGGGAGTGACTTTCCCAATCCCAATCCCTCAACCACTCACCTATCAACCTAACCAAGGGCATACATCTAACATCTAGCACTTTTCTTTGTATCCATGGTCCCGGACTTTCTTTACTCTAGAGAACCAGGGGCACAGGACTTTAAAACAAGCGCACAGGGGGTTTTAACTCAGGGGGTGTGCTTAAGTGTGGGTCCACGGGGTCGGAGGGTGAGCCGGGTTAGGGGGGTGAGCTCCAGAGGTGGTTCAAGGGGGTCACATGACCCCAACTTTTACCCAGAGAAGGTGACCTTATTCCTGGGTAAAGTTAGCCAATGTGTGCCCTGGAAGCCATCTCCCTCCAAATGACCCTCCAGTTCCCCAGTGTCCCTGTTACTTCCCCTGACTCTGACCCAGAGTCCCATGTACTTTTATAGGGGCATTTCCCCAACCTTTACCCAGAGAAAGTGACCTCAAGCCTGGGTAAAGTCAGACCACGAGTGCCCTGCTCAGCCGAACGGCAAAGCCTGTCAAAAATAGGTTCAACTCATTGGTGTTCCTCTCCACGGAAGTCTTTAGTAAAAGGCGAAAGACTTGTGCGTTATGAAGAGAAACCAAAGTAAGTACTGCCCTCTTGTCAAGAGCAGCAGGTAATGTAGTCGTCCCAGTCAAATGTCTCACGGTAAGCCTCGGTTGACGTGCTGTGTTCAAAACAACAGGCCACACCCATTACCACGCCCATATTTTAAAGAGGGCGTTCCCACATTTTAAAGAGAGCAACAGTGTCCATTGCACAGTCTGTGTCCCTTCCAATAGAGAGAGGGGCATCAGTAACAGGTACACAGGCCCTTTGTTTGACACATGTCCTGAAGACCGACAGCGACTGAGACTTGTATCGTTGACGACAGAATCAAAGTCAACGACAGACTGCTCCATCGGATTGGTGTTTTGTTGTCCACAAGGCATTTGAAGGGTGCACCGTTCCCAGCAATACTGCAATACCGGGTCGATGCGTGGAGTGAACAGAGCAAGCTCCTATTTCGTCTCCCAAGGCTAAAAATCTGCTTAATAAGACATCCTCGTATAGAGGACGTATCAGATATTAAACTGATAAGAACAGATACTACACTTGATCTTAGCCAAAAGGCCGAGAAGCGATGACCACAAAGGGTTTGCGTCCTGAGCCCACCTCCTGGGACCGTTCTCACTGGTCATGGTGCAGTTCTTTCAATTAGGCAGAGCAGCGGCAGCTGCTTAGCAACACCCGCCCCAGGCCTCCATGGTCAGGCTCCATGGTCAGGCATCTAGTTAAGTAAAGATGTATCTCTTTCTTTCTTTTTTTAGAACCTGAGGATCAGAGCATGGCACCTTGAGATCAAAGCATAGAAGCCTGATGTATCTCATTATTTCTCTCTTCAAACCTGAGGATCAGAGCATAGAACCTTGGGATCAAAGCATAGAACCCTGATGTCAGAGCATAGAACCTTGAGATCAAAGCATAGAACCCTGATGTCAGAGCAAGATTGATCTCATGATTTATTTCTCAGAACCTGAGGATCAGAGCATAGAACCTTGAGATAGACTCATTTGAACCATCTTGAGTTAGCAGTGTTTCGCCTCAGTTGATGTGTATATTCTTGCATATGAACTATTCCAGGAGCGACTTTCCCAATCCCTTTCCCCCTACCTCAACCACTCACCCATCAACACCTGACCTCATTTGAATATCAAACAAAGGTGTTAGAAGCTCAATTAGCAAAATGACTCATTCTCAGAAAAGTGCCTTGCCATGGTCCTATTAGCTCGCGGATAGTACCATTGGAATCGCATTGGCCATTATAGTGGGGGAGTCGGGTTTCAAGTCTCTGCGACCTTCCCGGAAAAAACGCAACAAGCCGACGATAATCCACTCATCCAAAAGCCCAGTTTCAAGTAGCCTGGGTCCAATGACCTTTATAAAAGACCTATTTCCAGATTCCGGGTTCCATCGTTTCCCCGCTAGCCTAGTGGTCTAAGCGCAGGGCATTAGCTTAAACCCGGTGCCAGTGGTTGGCGGTTCGCAGCCCGAGAGAGACTCATCTGAACCATCTCGGGTTAGCACGGTCCGATTAGCTCGCCGGTAGTACCGTTGGAATCGCGTCGGCCATTGTACTGGGGGGAGTTGACTTTCAAGTCTCTGCGACCTTCAGAAAAAAACGCCGGTTCCAATGGTTGGCGGTTCGCATCCCGAGAGAGACTCATCTGAACCATCTTGAGTTAGCGATGTTTTCACTCAGTTTATTGTGTATGTTCTGCATATAAACTATTCCGGGAGTGACTTTCCCAATCCCAATCCCTCAACCACTCACCTATCAACCTAACCAAGGGCATACATCTAACATCTAGCACTTTTCTTTGTATCCATGGTCCCGGACTTTCTTTACTCTAGAGAACCAGGGGCACAGGACTTTAAAACAAGCGCACAGGGGGTTTTAACTCAGGGGGTGTGCTTAAGTGTGGGTCCACGGGGTCGGAGGGTGAGCCGGGTTAGGGGGGTGAGCTCCAGAGGTGGTTCAAGGGGGTCACATGACCCCAACTTTTACCCAGAGAAGGTGACCTTATTCCTGGGTAAAGTTAGCCAATGTGTGCCCTGGAAGCCATCTCCCTCCAAATGACCCTCCAGTTCCCCAGTGTCCCTGTTACTTCCCCTGACTCTGACCCAGAGTCCCATGTACTTTTATAGGGGCATTTCCCCAACCTTTACCCAGAGAAAGTGACCTCAAGCCTGGGTAAAGTCAGACCACGAGTGCCCTGCTCAGCCGAACGGCAAAGCCTGTCAAAAATAGGTTCAACTCATTGGTGTTCCTCTCCACGGAAGTCTTTAGTAAAAGGCGAAAGACTTGTGCGTTATGAAGAGAAACCAAAGTAAGTACTGCCCTCTTGTCAAGAGCAGCAGGTAATGTAGTCGTCCCAGTCAAATGTCTCACGGTAAGCCTCGGTTGACGTGCTGTGTTCAAAACAACAGGCCACACCCATTACCACGCCCATATTTTAAAGAGGGCGTTCCCACATTTTAAAGAGAGCAACAGTGTCCATTGCACAGTCTGTGTCCCTTCCAATAGAGAGAGGGGCATCAGTAACAGGTACACAGGCCCTTTGTTTGACACATGTCCTGAAGACCGACAGCGACTGAGACTTGTATCGTTGACGACAGAATCAAAGTCAACGACAGACTGCTCCATCGGATTGGTGTTTTGTTGTCCACAAGGCATTTGAAGGGTGCACCGTTCCCAGCAATACTGCAATACCGGGTCGATGCGTGGAGTGAACAGAGCAAGCTCCTATTTCGTCTCCCAAGGCTAAAAATCTGCTTAATAAGACATCCTCGTATAGAGGACGTATCAGATATTAAACTGATAAGAACAGATACTACACTTGATCTTAGCCAAAAGGCCGAGAAGCGATGACCACAAAGGGTTTGCGTCCTGAGCCCACCTCCTGGGACCGTTCTCACTGGTCATGGTGCAGTTCTTTCAATTAGGCAGAGCAGCGGCAGCTGCTTAGCAACACCCGCCCCAGGCCTCCATGGTCAGGCTCCATGGTCAGGCATCTAGTTAAGTAAAGATGTATCTCTTTCTTTCTTTTTTTAGAACCTGAGGATCAGAGCATGGCACCTTGAGATCAAAGCATAGAAGCCTGATGTATCTCATTATTTCTCTCTTCAAACCTGAGGATCAGAGCATAGAACCTTGGGATCAAAGCATAGAACCCTGATGTCAGAGCATAGAACCTTGAGATCAAAGCATAGAACCCTGATGTCAGAGCAAGATTGATCTCATGATTTATTTCTCAGAACCTGAGGATCAGAGCATAGAACCTTGAGATAGACTCATTTGAACCATCTTGAGTTAGCAGTGTTTCGCCTCAGTTGATGTGTATATTCTTGCATATGAACTATTCCAGGAGCGACTTTCCCAATCCCTTTCCCCCTACCTCAACCACTCACCCATCAACACCTGACCTCATTTGAATATCAAACAAAGGTGTTAGAAGCTCAATTAGCAAAATGACTCATTCTCAGAAAAGTGCCTTGCCATGGTCCTATTAGCTCGCGGATAGTACCATTGGAATCGCATTGGCCATTATAGTGGGGGAGTCGGGTTTCAAGTCTCTGCGACCTTCCCGGAAAAAACGCAACAAGCCGACGATAATCCACTCATCCAAAAGCCCAGTTTCAAGTAGCCTGGGTCCAATGACCTTTATAAAAGACCTATTTCCAGATTCCGGGTTCCATCGTTTCCCCGCTAGCCTAGTGGTCTAAGCGCAGGGCATTAGCTTAAACCCGGTGCCAGTGGTTGGCGGTTCGCAGCCCGAGAGAGACTCATCTGAACCATCTCGGGTTAGCACGGTCCGATTAGCTCGCCGGTAGTACCGTTGGAATCGCGTCGGCCATTGTACTGGGGGGAGTTGACTTTCAAGTCTCTGCGACCTTCAGAAAAAAACGCCGGTTCCAATGGTTGGCGGTTCGCATCCCGAGAGAGACTCATCTGAACCATCTTGAGTTAGCGATGTTTTCACTCAGTTTATTGTGTATGTTCTGCATATAAACTATTCCGGGAGTGACTTTCCCAATCCCAATCCCTCAACCACTCACCTATCAACCTAACCAAGGGCATACATCTAACATCTAGCACTTTTCTTTGTATCCATGGTCCCGGACTTTCTTTACTCTAGAGAACCAGGGGCACAGGACTTTAAAACAAGCGCACAGGGGTTTTTAACTCAGGGGGTGTGCTTAAGTGTGGGTCCACGGGGTCGGAGGGTGAGCCGGGTTAGGGGGGTGAGCTCCAGAGGTGGTTCAAGGGGGTCACATGACCCCAACTTTTACCCAGAGAAGGTGACCTTATTCCTGGGTAAAGTTAGCCAATGTGTGCCCTGGAAGCCATCTCCCTCCAAATGACCCTCCAGTTCCCCAGTGTCCCTGTTACTTCCCCTGACTCTGACCCAGAGTCCCATGTACTTTTATAGGGGCATTTCCCCAACCTTTACCCAGAGAAAGTGACCTCAAGCCTGGGTAAAGTCAGACCACGAGTGCCCTGGAAGTCATCTTCCTCCAAATGACCCTTCAGTGCCCCAGTGTCCCTGTTACTTCCCCTGACTCTGACCCAGAGTCCCATGCACTTTTATAGGGGCATTTCCCCACCCTTTACCCAGAGAACGTGACCTCAAACCTGGGTAAAGTATGACAAAGTATGCCCTGGAAGTCATCGCCCCCCAAATGACCGTTAACCTGAGCATAGAACCTTGGGATCAAAGCATAGAACCTTGAGATCACTGCACAGAATCAGAGCAATATTTATCTCATTCTTTCTTTCTTAGAACCTCAGGATCAGAGCATAGAACCGTGAGATCAAAGCATAGAACCCTGACGTCAGAGCATACAACTTAGTCTTAGAAACTGTCTCTTTATTTTATTTTCACAAATGCACAAGGCTCAGCCGAACGGCAAAGCCTGTCAAAAATAGGTTCAACTCATTGGTGTTCCTCTCCACGGAAGTCTTTAGTAAAAGGCGAAAGACTTGTGCGTTATGAAGAGAAACCAAAGTAAGTACTGCCCTCTTGTCAAGAGCAGCAGGTAATGTAGTCGTCCCAGTCAAATGTCTCACGGTAAGCCTCGGTTGACGTGCTGTGTTCAAAACAACAGGCCACACCCATTACCACGCCCATATTTTAAAGAGGGCGTTCCCACATTTTAAAGAGAGCAACAGTGTCCATTGCACAGTCTGTGTCCCTTCCAATAGAGAGAGGGGCATCAGTAACAGGTACACAGGCCCTTTGTTTGACACATGTCCTGAAGACCGACAGCGACTGAGACTTGTATCGTTGACGACAGAATCAAAGTCAACGACAGACTGCTCCATCGGATTGGTGTTTTGTTGTCCACAAGGCATTTGAAGGGTGCACCGTTCCCAGCAATACTGCAATACCGGGTCGATGCGTGGAGTGAACAGAGCAAGCTCCTATTTCGTCTCCCAAGGCTAAAAATCTGCTTAATAAGACATCCTCGTATAGAGGACGTATCAGATATTAAACTGATAAGAACAGATACTACACTTGATCTTAGCCAAAAGGCCGAGAAGCGATGACCACAAAGGGTTTGCGTCCTGAGCCCACCTCCTGGGACCGTTCTCACTGGTCATGGTGCAGTTCTTTCAATTAGGCAGAGCAGCGGCAGCTGCTTAGCAACACCCGCCCCAGGCCTCCATGGTCAGGCTCCATGGTCAGGCATCTAGTTAAGTAAAGATGTATCTCTTTCTTTCTTTTTTTAGAACCTGAGGATCAGAGCATGGCACCTTGAGATCAAAGCATAGAAGCCTGATGTATCTCATTATTTCTCTCTTCAAACCTGAGGATCAGAGCATAGAACCTTGGGATCAAAGCATAGAACCCTGATGTCAGAGCATAGAACCTTGAGATCAAAGCATAGAACCCTGATGTCAGAGCAAGATTGATCTCATGATTTATTTCTCAGAACCTGAGGATCAGAGCATAGAACCTTGAGATAGACTCATTTGAACCATCTTGAGTTAGCAGTGTTTCGCCTCAGTTGATGTGTATATTCTTGCATATGAACTATTCCAGGAGCGACTTTCCCAATCCCTTTCCCCCTACCTCAACCACTCACCCATCAACACCTGACCTCATTTGAATATCAAACAAAGGTGTTAGAAGCTCAATTAGCAAAATGACTCATTCTCAGAAAAGTGCCTTGCCATGGTCCTATTAGCTCGCGGATAGTACCATTGGAATCGCATTGGCCATTATAGTGGGGGAGTCGGGTTTCAAGTCTCTGCGACCTTCCCGGAAAAAACGCAACAAGCCGACGATAATCCACTCATCCAAAAGCCCAGTTTCAAGTAGCCTGGGTCCAATGACCTTTATAAAAGACCTATTTCCAGATTCCGGGTTCCATCGTTTCCCCGCTAGCCTAGTGGTCTAAGCGCAGGGCATTAGCTTAAACCCGGTGCCAGTGGTTGGCGGTTCGCAGCCCGAGAGAGACTCATCTGAACCATCTCGGGTTAGCACGGTCCGATTAGCTCGCCGGTAGTACCGTTGGAATCGCGTCGGCCATTGTACTGGGGGGAGTTGACTTTCAAGTCTCTGCGACCTTCAGAAAAAAACGCCGGTTCCAATGGTTGGCGGTTCGCATCCCGAGAGAGACTCATCTGAACCATCTTGAGTTAGCGATGTTTTCACTCAGTTTATTGTGTATGTTCTGCATATAAACTATTCCGGGAGTGACTTTCCCAATCCCAATCCCAATCCCTCAACCACTCACCTATCAACCTAACCAAGGGCATACATCTAACATCTAGCACTTTTCTTTGTATCCATGGTCCCGGACTTTCTTTACTCTAGAGAACCAGGGGCACAGGACTTTAAAACAAGCGCACAGGGGTTTTTAACTCAGGGGGTGTGCTTAAGTGTGGGTCCACGGGGTCGGAGGGTGAGCCGGGTTAGGGGGGTGAGCTCCAGAGGTGGTTCAAGGGGGTCACATGACCCCAACTTTTACCCAGAGAAGGTGACCTTATTCCTGGGTAAAGTTAGCCAATGTGTGCCCTGGAAGCCATCTCCCTCCAAATGACCCTCCAGTTCCCCAGTGTCCCTGTTACTTCCCCTGACTCTGACCCAGAGTCCCATGTACTTTTATAGGGGCATTTCCCCAACCTTTACCCAGAGAAAGTGACCTCAAGCCTGGGTAAAGTCAGACCACGAGTGCCCTGGAAGTCATCTTCCTCCAAATGACCCTTCAGTGCCCCAGTGTCCCTGTTACTTCCCCTGACTCTGACCCAGAGTCCCATGCACTTTTATAGGGGCATTTCCCCACCCTTTACCCAGAGAACGTGACCTCAAACCTGGGTAAAGTATGACAAAGTATGCCCTGGAAGTCATCGCCCCCCAAATGACCGTTAACCTGAGCATAGAACCTTGGGATCAAAGCATAGAACCTTGAGATCACTGCACAGAATCAGAGCAATATTTATCTCATTCTTTCTTTCTTAGAACCTCAGGATCAGAGCATAGAACCGTGAGATCAAAGCATAGAACCCTGACGTCAGAGCATACAACTTAGTCTTAGAAACTGTCTCTTTATTTTATTTTCACAAATGCACAAGGCTCAGCCGAACGGCAAAGCCTGTCAAAAATAGGTTCAACTCATTGGTGTTCCTCTCCACGGAAGTCTTTAGTAAAAGGCGAAAGACTTGTGCGTTATGAAGAGAAACCAAAGTAAGTACTGCCCTCTTGTCAAGAGCAGCAGGTAATGTAGTCGTCCCAGTCAAATGTCTCACGGTAAGCCTCGGTTGACGTGCTGTGTTCAAAACAACAGGCCACACCCATTACCACGCCCATATTTTAAAGAGGGCGTTCCCACATTTTAAAGAGAGCAACAGTGTCCATTGCACAGTCTGTGTCCCTTCCAATAGAGAGAGGGGCATCAGTAACAGGTACACAGGCCCTTTGTTTGACACATGTCCTGAAGACCGACAGCGACTGAGACTTGTATCGTTGACGACAGAATCAAAGTCAACGACAGACTGCTCCATCGGATTGGTGTTTTGTTGTCCACAAGGCATTTGAAGGGTGCACCGTTCCCAGCAATACTGCAATACCGGGTCGATGCGTGGAGTGAACAGAGCAAGCTCCTATTTCGTCTCCCAAGGCTAAAAATCTGCTTAATAAGACATCCTCGTATAGAGGACGTATCAGATATTAAACTGATAAGAACAGATACTACACTTGATCTTAGCCAAAAGGCCGAGAAGCGATGACCACAAAGGGTTTGCGTCCTGAGCCCACCTCCTGGGACCGTTCTCACTGGTCATGGTGCAGTTCTTTCAATTAGGCAGAGCAGCGGCAGCTGCTTAGCAACACCCGCCCCAGGCCTCCATGGTCAGGCTCCATGGTCAGGCATCTAGTTAAGTAAAGATGTATCTCTTTCTTTCTTTTTTTAGAACCTGAGGATCAGAGCATGGCACCTTGAGATCAAAGCATAGAAGCCTGATGTATCTCATTATTTCTCTCTTCAAACCTGAGGATCAGAGCATAGAACCTTGGGATCAAAGCATAGAACCCTGATGTCAGAGCATAGAACCTTGAGATCAAAGCATAGAACCCTGATGTCAGAGCAAGATTGATCTCATGATTTATTTCTCAGAACCTGAGGATCAGAGCATAGAACCTTGAGATAGACTCATTTGAACCATCTTGAGTTAGCAGTGTTTCGCCTCAGTTGATGTGTATATTCTTGCATATGAACTATTCCAGGAGCGACTTTCCCAATCCCTTTCCCCCTACCTCAACCACTCACCCATCAACACCTGACCTCATTTGAATATCAAACAAAGGTGTTAGAAGCTCAATTAGCAAAATGACTCATTCTCAGAAAAGTGCCTTGCCATGGTCCTATTAGCTCGCGGATAGTACCATTGGAATCGCATTGGCCATTATAGTGGGGGAGTCGGGTTTCAAGTCTCTGCGACCTTCCCGGAAAAAACGCAACAAGCCGACGATAATCCACTCATCCAAAAGCCCAGTTTCAAGTAGCCTGGGTCCAATGACCTTTATAAAAGACCTATTTCCAGATTCCGGGTTCCATCGTTTCCCCGCTAGCCTAGTGGTCTAAGCGCAGGGCATTAGCTTAAACCCGGTGCCAGTGGTTGGCGGTTCGCAGCCCGAGAGAGACTCATCTGAACCATCTCGGGTTAGCACGGTCCGATTAGCTCGCCGGTAGTACCGTTGGAATCGCGTCGGCCATTGTACTGGGGGGAGTTGACTTTCAAGTCTCTGCGACCTTCAGAAAAAAACGCCGGTTCCAATGGTTGGCGGTTCGCATCCCGAGAGAGACTCATCTGAACCATCTTGAGTTAGCGATGTTTTCACTCAGTTTATTGTGTATGTTCTGCATATAAACTATTCCGGGAGTGACTTTCCCAATCCCAATCCCTCAACCACTCACCTATCAACCTAACCAAGGGCATACATCTAACATCTAGCACTTTTCTTTGTATCCATGGTCCCGGACTTTCTTTACTCTAGAGAACCAGGGGCACAGGACTTTAAAACAAGCGCACAGGGGTTTTTAACTCAGGGGGTGTGCTTAAGTGTGGGTCCACGGGGTCGGAGGGTGAGCCGGGTTAGGGGGGTGAGCTCCAGAGGTGGTTCAAGGGGGTCACATGACCCCAACTTTTACCCAGAGAAGGTGACCTTATTCCTGGGTAAAGTTAGCCAATGTGTGCCCTGGAAGCCATCTCCCTCCAAATGACCCTCCAGTTCCCCAGTGTCCCTGTTACTTCCCCTGACTCTGACCCAGAGTCCCATGTACTTTTATAGGGGCATTTCCCCAACCTTTACCCAGAGAAAGTGACCTCAAGCCTGGGTAAAGTCAGACCACGAGTGCCCTGGAAGTCATCTTCCTCCAAATGACCCTTCAGTGCCCCAGTGTCCCTGTTACTTCCCCTGACTCTGACCCAGAGTCCCATGCACTTTTATAGGGGCATTTCCCCACCCTTTACCCAGAGAACGTGACCTCAAACCTGGGTAAAGTATGACAAAGTATGCCCTGGAAGTCATCGCCCCCCAAATGACCGTTAACCTGAGCATAGAACCTTGGGATCAAAGCATAGAACCTTGAGATCACTGCACAGAATCAGAGCAATATTTATCTCATTCTTTCTTTCTTAGAACCTCAGGATCAGAGCATAGAACCGTGAGATCAAAGCATAGAACCCTGACGTCAGAGCATACAACTTAGTCTTAGAAACTGTCTCTTTATTTTATTTTCACAAATGCACAAGGCTCAGCCGAACGGCAAAGCCTGTCAAAAATAGGTTCAACTCATTGGTGTTCCTCTCCACGGAAGTCTTTAGTAAAAGGCGAAAGACTTGTGCGTTATGAAGAGAAACCAAAGTAAGTACTGCCCTCTTGTCAAGAGCAGCAGGTAATGTAGTCGTCCCAGTCAAATGTCTCACGGTAAGCCTCGGTTGACGTGCTGTGTTCAAAACAACAGGCCACACCCATTACCACGCCCATATTTTAAAGAGGGCGTTCCCACATTTTAAAGAGAGCAACAGTGTCCATTGCACAGTCTGTGTCCCTTCCAATAGAGAGAGGGGCATCAGTAACAGGTACACAGGCCCTTTGTTTGACACATGTCCTGAAGACCGACAGCGACTGAGACTTGTATCGTTGACGACAGAATCAAAGTCAACGACAGACTGCTCCATCGGATTGGTGTTTTGTTGTCCACAAGGCATTTGAAGGGTGCACCGTTCCCAGCAATACTGCAATACCGGGTCGATGCGTGGAGTGAACAGAGCAAGCTCCTATTTCGTCTCCCAAGGCTAAAAATCTGCTTAATAAGACATCCTCGTATAGAGGACGTATCAGATATTAAACTGATAAGAACAGATACTACACTTGATCTTAGCCAAAAGGCCGAGAAGCGATGACCACAAAGGGTTTGCGTCCTGAGCCCACCTCCTGGGACCGTTCTCACTGGTCATGGTGCAGTTCTTTCAATTAGGCAGAGCAGCGGCAGCTGCTTAGCAACACCCGCCCCAGGCCTCCATGGTCAGGCTCCATGGTCAGGCATCTAGTTAAGTAAAGATGTATCTCTTTCTTTCTTTTTTTAGAACCTGAGGATCAGAGCATGGCACCTTGAGATCAAAGCATAGAAGCCTGATGTATCTCATTATTTCTCTCTTCAAACCTGAGGATCAGAGCATAGAACCTTGGGATCAAAGCATAGAACCCTGATGTCAGAGCATAGAACCTTGAGATCAAAGCATAGAACCCTGATGTCAGAGCAAGATTGATCTCATGATTTATTTCTCAGAACCTGAGGATCAGAGCATAGAACCTTGAGATAGACTCATTTGAACCATCTTGAGTTAGCAGTGTTTCGCCTCAGTTGATGTGTATATTCTTGCATATGAACTATTCCAGGAGCGACTTTCCCAATCCCTTTCCCCCTACCTCAACCACTCACCCATCAACACCTGACCTCATTTGAATATCAAACAAAGGTGTTAGAAGCTCAATTAGCAAAATGACTCATTCTCAGAAAAGTGCCTTGCCATGGTCCTATTAGCTCGCGGATAGTACCATTGGAATCGCATTGGCCATTATAGTGGGGGAGTCGGGTTTCAAGTCTCTGCGACCTTCCCGGAAAAAACGCAACAAGCCGACGATAATCCACTCATCCAAAAGCCCAGTTTCAAGTAGCCTGGGTCCAATGACCTTTATAAAAGACCTATTTCCAGATTCCGGGTTCCATCGTTTCCCCGCTAGCCTAGTGGTCTAAGCGCAGGGCATTAGCTTAAACCCGGTGCCAGTGGTTGGCGGTTCGCAGCCCGAGAGAGACTCATCTGAACCATCTCGGGTTAGCACGGTCCGATTAGCTCGCCGGTAGTACCGTTGGAATCGCGTCGGCCATTGTACTGGGGGGAGTTGACTTTCAAGTCTCTGCGACCTTCAGAAAAAAACGCCGGTTCCAATGGTTGGCGGTTCGCATCCCGAGAGAGACTCATCTGAACCATCTTGAGTTAGCGATGTTTTCACTCAGTTTATTGTGTATGTTCTGCATATAAACTATTCCGGGAGTGACTTTCCCAATCCCAATCCCTCAACCACTCACCTATCAACCTAACCAAGGGCATACATCTAACATCTAGCACTTTTCTTTGTATCCATGGTCCCGGACTTTCTTTACTCTAGAGAACCAGGGGCACAGGACTTTAAAACAAGCGCACAGGGGGTTTTAACTCAGGGGGTGTGCTTAAGTGTGGGTCCACGGGGTCGGAGGGTGAGCCGGGTTAGGGGGGTGAGCTCCAGAGGTGGTTCAAGGGGGTCACATGACCCCAACTTTTACCCAGAGAAGGTGACCTTATTCCTGGGTAAAGTTAGCCAATGTGTGCCCTGGAAGCCATCTCCCTCCAAATGACCCTCCAGTTCCCCAGTGTCCCTGTTACTTCCCCTGACTCTGACCCAGAGTCCCATGTACTTTTATAGGGGCATTTCCCCAACCTTTACCCAGAGAAAGTGACCTCAAGCCTGGGTAAAGTCAGACCACGAGTGCCCTGGAAGTCATCTTCCTCCAAATGACCCTTCAGTGCCCCAGTGTCCCTGTTACTTCCCCTGACTCTGACCCAGAGTCCCATGCACTTTTATAGGGGCATTTCCCCACCCTTTACCCAGAGAACGTGACCTCAAACCTGGGTAAAGTATGACAAAGTATGCCCTGGAAGTCATCGCCCCCCAAATGACCGTTAACCTGAGCATAGAACCTTGGGATCAAAGCATAGAACCTTGAGATCACTGCACAGAATCAGAGCAATATTTATCTCATTCTTTCTTTCTTAGAACCTCAGGATCAGAGCATAGAACCGTGAGATCAAAGCATAGAACCCTGACGTCAGAGCATACAACTTAGTCTTAGAAACTGTCTCTTTATTTTATTTTCACAAATGCACAAGGCTCAGCCGAACGGCAAAGCCTGTCAAAAATAGGTTCAACTCATTGGTGTTCCTCTCCACGGAAGTCTTTAGTAAAAGGCGAAAGACTTGTGCGTTATGAAGAGAAACCAAAGTAAGTACTGCCCTCTTGTCAAGAGCAGCAGGTAATGTAGTCGTCCCAGTCAAATGTCTCACGGTAAGCCTCGGTTGACGTGCTGTGTTCAAAACAACAGGCCACACCCATTACCACGCCCATATTTTAAAGAGGGCGTTCCCACATTTTAAAGAGAGCAACAGTGTCCATTGCACAGTCTGTGTCCCTTCCAATAGAGAGAGGGGCATCAGTAACAGGTACACAGGCCCTTTGTTTGACACATGTCCTGAAGACCGACAGCGACTGAGACTTGTATCGTTGACGACAGAATCAAAGTCAACGACAGACTGCTCCATCGGATTGGTGTTTTGTTGTCCACAAGGCATTTGAAGGGTGCACCGTTCCCAGCAATACTGCAATACCGGGTCGATGCGTGGAGTGAACAGAGCAAGCTCCTATTTCGTCTCCCAAGGCTAAAAATCTGCTTAATAAGACATCCTCGTATAGAGGACGTATCAGATATTAAACTGATAAGAACAGATACTACACTTGATCTTAGCCAAAAGGCCGAGAAGCGATGACCACAAAGGGTTTGCGTCCTGAGCCCACCTCCTGGGACCGTTCTCACTGGTCATGGTGCAGTTCTTTCAATTAGGCAGAGCAGCGGCAGCTGCTTAGCAACACCCGCCCCAGGCCTCCATGGTCAGGCTCCATGGTCAGGCATCTAGTTAAGTAAAGATGTATCTCTTTCTTTCTTTTTTTAGAACCTGAGGATCAGAGCATGGCACCTTGAGATCAAAGCATAGAAGCCTGATGTATCTCATTATTTCTCTCTTCAAACCTGAGGATCAGAGCATAGAACCTTGGGATCAAAGCATAGAACCCTGATGTCAGAGCATAGAACCTTGAGATCAAAGCATAGAACCCTGATGTCAGAGCAAGATTGATCTCATGATTTATTTCTCAGAACCTGAGGATCAGAGCATAGAACCTTGAGATAGACTCATTTGAACCATCTTGAGTTAGCAGTGTTTCGCCTCAGTTGATGTGTATATTCTTGCATATGAACTATTCCAGGAGCGACTTTCCCAATCCCTTTCCCCCTACCTCAACCACTCACCCATCAACACCTGACCTCATTTGAATATCAAACAAAGGTGTTAGAAGCTCAATTAGCAAAATGACTCATTCTCAGAAAAGTGCCTTGCCATGGTCCTATTAGCTCGCGGATAGTACCATTGGAATCGCATTGGCCATTATAGTGGGGGAGTCGGGTTTCAAGTCTCTGCGACCTTCCCGGAAAAAACGCAACAAGCCGACGATAATCCACTCATCCAAAAGCCCAGTTTCAAGTAGCCTGGGTCCAATGACCTTTATAAAAGACCTATTTCCAGATTCCGGGTTCCATCGTTTCCCCGCTAGCCTAGTGGTCTAAGCGCAGGGCATTAGCTTAAACCCGGTGCCAGTGGTTGGCGGTTCGCAGCCCGAGAGAGACTCATCTGAACCATCTCGGGTTAGCACGGTCCGATTAGCTCGCCGGTAGTACCGTTGGAATCGCGTCGGCCATTGTACTGGGGGGAGTTGACTTTCAAGTCTCTGCGACCTTCAGAAAAAAACGCCGGTTCCAATGGTTGGCGGTTCGCATCCCGAGAGAGACTCATCTGAACCATCTTGAGTTAGCGATGTTTTCACTCAGTTTATTGTGTATGTTCTGCATATAAACTATTCCGGGAGTGACTTTCCCAATCCCAATCCCTCAACCACTCACCTATCAACCTAACCAAGGGCATACATCTAACATCTAGCACTTTTCTTTGTATCCATGGTCCCGGACTTTCTTTACTCTAGAGAACCAGGGGCACAGGACTTTAAAACAAGCGCACAGGGGTTTTTAACTCAGGGGGTGTGCTTAAGTGTGGGTCCACGGGGTCGGAGGGTGAGCCGGGTTAGGGGGGTGAGCTCCAGAGGTGGTTCAAGGGGGTCACATGACCCCAACTTTTACCCAGAGAAGGTGACCTTATTCCTGGGTAAAGTTAGCCAATGTGTGCCCTGGAAGCCATCTCCCTCCAAATGACCCTCCAGTTCCCCAGTGTCCCTGTTACTTCCCCTGACTCTGACCCAGAGTCCCATGTACTTTTATAGGGGCATTTCCCCAACCTTTACCCAGAGAAAGTGACCTCAAGCCTGGGTAAAGTCAGACCACGAGTGCCCTGGAAGTCATCTTCCTCCAAATGACCCTTCAGTGCCCCAGTGTCCCTGTTACTTCCCCTGACTCTGACCCAGAGTCCCATGCACTTTTATAGGGGCATTTCCCCACCCTTTACCCAGAGAACGTGACCTCAAACCTGGGTAAAGTATGACAAAGTATGCCCTGGAAGTCATCGCCCCCCAAATGACCGTTAACCTGAGCATAGAACCTTGGGATCAAAGCATAGAACCTTGAGATCACTGCACAGAATCAGAGCAATATTTATCTCATTCTTTCTTTCTTAGAACCTCAGGATCAGAGCATAGAACCGTGAGATCAAAGCATAGAACCCTGACGTCAGAGCATACAACTTAGTCTTAGAAACTGTCTCTTTATTTTATTTTCACAAATGCACAAGGCTCAGCCGAACGGCAAAGCCTGTCAAAAATAGGTTCAACTCATTGGTGTTCCTCTCCACGGAAGTCTTTAGTAAAAGGCGAAAGACTTGTGCGTTATGAAGAGAAACCAAAGTAAGTACTGCCCTCTTGTCAAGAGCAGCAGGTAATGTAGTCGTCCCAGTCAAATGTCTCACGGTAAGCCTCGGTTGACGTGCTGTGTTCAAAACAACAGGCCACACCCATTACCACGCCCATATTTTAAAGAGGGCGTTCCCACATTTTAAAGAGAGCAACAGTGTCCATTGCACAGTCTGTGTCCCTTCCAATAGAGAGAGGGGCATCAGTAACAGGTACACAGGCCCTTTGTTTGACACATGTCCTGAAGACCGACAGCGACTGAGACTTGTATCGTTGACGACAGAATCAAAGTCAACGACAGACTGCTCCATCGGATTGGTGTTTTGTTGTCCACAAGGCATTTGAAGGGTGCACCGTTCCCAGCAATACTGCAATACCGGGTCGATGCGTGGAGTGAACAGAGCAAGCTCCTATTTCGTCTCCCAAGGCTAAAAATCTGCTTAATAAGACATCCTCGTATAGAGGACGTATCAGATATTAAACTGATAAGAACAGATACTACACTTGATCTTAGCCAAAAGGCCGAGAAGCGATGACCACAAAGGGTTTGCGTCCTGAGCCCACCTCCTGGGACCGTTCTCACTGGTCATGGTGCAGTTCTTTCAATTAGGCAGAGCAGCGGCAGCTGCTTAGCAACACCCGCCCCAGGCCTCCATGGTCAGGCTCCATGGTCAGGCATCTAGTTAAGTAAAGATGTATCTCTTTCTTTCTTTTTTTAGAACCTGAGGATCAGAGCATGGCACCTTGAGATCAAAGCATAGAAGCCTGATGTATCTCATTATTTCTCTCTTCAAACCTGAGGATCAGAGCATAGAACCTTGGGATCAAAGCATAGAACCCTGATGTCAGAGCATAGAACCTTGAGATCAAAGCATAGAACCCTGATGTCAGAGCAAGATTGATCTCATGATTTATTTCTCAGAACCTGAGGATCAGAGCATAGAACCTTGAGATAGACTCATTTGAACCATCTTGAGTTAGCAGTGTTTCGCCTCAGTTGATGTGTATATTCTTGCATATGAACTATTCCAGGAGCGACTTTCCCAATCCCTTTCCCCCTACCTCAACCACTCACCCATCAACACCTGACCTCATTTGAATATCAAACAAAGGTGTTAGAAGCTCAATTAGCAAAATGACTCATTCTCAGAAAAGTGCCTTGCCATGGTCCTATTAGCTCGCGGATAGTACCATTGGAATCGCATTGGCCATTATAGTGGGGGAGTCGGGTTTCAAGTCTCTGCGACCTTCCCGGAAAAAACGCAACAAGCCGACGATAATCCACTCATCCAAAAGCCCAGTTTCAAGTAGCCTGGGTCCAATGACCTTTATAAAAGACCTATTTCCAGATTCCGGGTTCCATCGTTTCCCCGCTAGCCTAGTGGTCTAAGCGCAGGGCATTAGCTTAAACCCGGTGCCAGTGGTTGGCGGTTCGCAGCCCGAGAGAGACTCATCTGAACCATCTCGGGTTAGCACGGTCCGATTAGCTCGCCGGTAGTACCGTTGGAATCGCGTCGGCCATTGTACTGGGGGGAGTTGACTTTCAAGTCTCTGCGACCTTCAGAAAAAAACGCCGGTTCCAATGGTTGGCGGTTCGCATCCCGAGAGAGACTCATCTGAACCATCTTGAGTTAGCGATGTTTTCACTCAGTTTATTGTGTATGTTCTGCATATAAACTATTCCGGGAGTGACTTTCCCAATCCCAATCCCTCAACCACTCACCTATCAACCTAACCAAGGGCATACATCTAACATCTAGCACTTTTCTTTGTATCCATGGTCCCGGACTTTCTTTACTCTAGAGAACCAGGGGCACAGGACTTTAAAACAAGCGCACAGGGGGTTTTAACTCAGGGGGTGTGCTTAAGTGTGGGTCCACGGGGTCGGAGGGTGAGCCGGGTTAGGGGGGTGAGCTCCAGAGGTGGTTCAAGGGGGTCACATGACCCCAACTTTTACCCAGAGAAGGTGACCTTATTCCTGGGTAAAGTTAGCCAATGTGTGCCCTGGAAGCCATCTCCCTCCAAATGACCCTCCAGTTCCCCAGTGTCCCTGTTACTTCCCCTGACTCTGACCCAGAGTCCCATGTACTTTTATAGGGGCATTTCCCCAACCTTTACCCAGAGAAAGTGACCTCAAGCCTGGGTAAAGTCAGACCACGAGTGCCCTGGAAGTCATCTTCCTCCAAATGACCCTTCAGTGCCCCAGTGTCCCTGTTACTTCCCCTGACTCTGACCCAGAGTCCCATGCACTTTTATAGGGGCATTTCCCCACCCTTTACCCAGAGAACGTGACCTCAAACCTGGGTAAAGTATGACAAAGTATGCCCTGGAAGTCATCGCCCCCCAAATGACCGTTAACCTGAGCATAGAACCTTGGGATCAAAGCATAGAACCTTGAGATCACTGCACAGAATCAGAGCAATATTTATCTCATTCTTTCTTTCTTAGAACCTCAGGATCAGAGCATAGAACCGTGAGATCAAAGCATAGAACCCTGACGTCAGAGCATACAACTTAGTCTTAGAAACTGTCTCTTTATTTTATTTTCACAAATGCACAAGGCTCAGCCGAACGGCAAAGCCTGTCAAAAATAGGTTCAACTCATTGGTGTTCCTCTCCACGGAAGTCTTTAGTAAAAGGCGAAAGACTTGTGCGTTATGAAGAGAAACCAAAGTAAGTACTGCCCTCTTGTCAAGAGCAGCAGGTAATGTAGTCGTCCCAGTCAAATGTCTCACGGTAAGCCTCGGTTGACGTGCTGTGTTCAAAACAACAGGCCACACCCATTACCACGCCCATATTTTAAAGAGGGCGTTCCCACATTTTAAAGAGAGCAACAGTGTCCATTGCACAGTCTGTGTCCCTTCCAATAGAGAGAGGGGCATCAGTAACAGGTACACAGGCCCTTTGTTTGACACATGTCCTGAAGACCGACAGCGACTGAGACTTGTATCGTTGACGACAGAATCAAAGTCAACGACAGACTGCTCCATCGGATTGGTGTTTTGTTGTCCACAAGGCATTTGAAGGGTGCACCGTTCCCAGCAATACTGCAATACCGGGTCGATGCGTGGAGTGAACAGAGCAAGCTCCTATTTCGTCTCCCAAGGCTAAAAATCTGCTTAATAAGACATCCTCGTATAGAGGACGTATCAGATATTAAACTGATAAGAACAGATACTACACTTGATCTTAGCCAAAAGGCCGAGAAGCGATGACCACAAAGGGTTTGCGTCCTGAGCCCACCTCCTGGGACCGTTCTCACTGGTCATGGTGCAGTTCTTTCAATTAGGCAGAGCAGCGGCAGCTGCTTAGCAACACCCGCCCCAGGCCTCCATGGTCAGGCTCCATGGTCAGGCATCTAGTTAAGTAAAGATGTATCTCTTTCTTTCTTTTTTTAGAACCTGAGGATCAGAGCATGGCACCTTGAGATCAAAGCATAGAAGCCTGATGTATCTCATTATTTCTCTCTTCAAACCTGAGGATCAGAGCATAGAACCTTGGGATCAAAGCATAGAACCCTGATGTCAGAGCATAGAACCTTGAGATCAAAGCATAGAACCCTGATGTCAGAGCAAGATTGATCTCATGATTTATTTCTCAGAACCTGAGGATCAGAGCATAGAACCTTGAGATAGACTCATTTGAACCATCTTGAGTTAGCAGTGTTTCGCCTCAGTTGATGTGTATATTCTTGCATATGAACTATTCCAGGAGCGACTTTCCCAATCCCTTTCCCCCTACCTCAACCACTCACCCATCAACACCTGACCTCATTTGAATATCAAACAAAGGTGTTAGAAGCTCAATTAGCAAAATGACTCATTCTCAGAAAAGTGCCTTGCCATGGTCCTATTAGCTCGCGGATAGTACCATTGGAATCGCATTGGCCATTATAGTGGGGGAGTCGGGTTTCAAGTCTCTGCGACCTTCCCGGAAAAAACGCAACAAGCCGACGATAATCCACTCATCCAAAAGCCCAGTTTCAAGTAGCCTGGGTCCAATGACCTTTATAAAAGACCTATTTCCAGATTCCGGGTTCCATCGTTTCCCCGCTAGCCTAGTGGTCTAAGCGCAGGGCATTAGCTTAAACCCGGTGCCAGTGGTTGGCGGTTCGCAGCCCGAGAGAGACTCATCTGAACCATCTCGGGTTAGCACGGTCCGATTAGCTCGCCGGTAGTACCGTTGGAATCGCGTCGGCCATTGTACTGGGGGGAGTTGACTTTCAAGTCTCTGCGACCTTCAGAAAAAAACGCCGGTTCCAATGGTTGGCGGTTCGCATCCCGAGAGAGACTCATCTGAACCATCTTGAGTTAGCGATGTTTTCACCCAGTTTATTGTGTATGTTCTGCATATAAACTATTCCGGGAGTGACTTTCCCAATCCCAATCCCTCAACCACTCACCTATCAACCTAACCAAGGGCATACATCTAACATCTAGCACTTTTCTTTGTATCCATGGTCCCGGACTTTCTTTACTCTAGAGAACCAGGGGCACAGGACTTTAAAACAAGCGCACAGGGGGTTTTAACTCAGGGGGTGTGCTTAAGTGTGGGTCCACGGGGTCGGAGGGTGAGCCGGGTTAGGGGGGTGAGCTCCAGAGGTGGTTCAAGGGGGTCACATGACCCCAACTTTTACCCAGAGAAGGTGACCTTATTCCTGGGTAAAGTTAGCCAATGTGTGCCCTGGAAGCCATCTCCCTCCAAATGACCCTCCAGTTCCCCAGTGTCCCTGTTACTTCCCCTGACTCTGACCCAGAGTCCCATGTACTTTTATAGGGGCATTTCCCCAACCTTTACCCAGAGAAAGTGACCTCAAGCCTGGGTAAAGTCAGACCACGAGTGCCCTGGAAGTCATCTTCCTCCAAATGACCCTTCAGTGCCCCAGTGTCCCTGTTACTTCCCCTGACTCTGACCCAGAGTCCCATGCACTTTTATAGGGGCATTTCCCCACCCTTTACCCAGAGAACGTGACCTCAAACCTGGGTAAAGTATGACAAAGTATGCCCTGGAAGTCATCGCCCCCCAAATGACCGTTAACCTGAGCATAGAACCTTGGGATCAAAGCATAGAACCTTGAGATCACTGCACAGAATCAGAGCAATATTTATCTCATTCTTTCTTTCTTAGAACCTCAGGATCAGAGCATAGAACCGTGAGATCAAAGCATAGAACCCTGACGTCAGAGCATACAACTTAGTCTTAGAAACTGTCTCTTTATTTTATTTTCACAAATGCACAAGGCTCAGCCGAACGGCAAAGCCTGTCAAAAATAGGTTCAACTCATTGGTGTTCCTCTCCACGGAAGTCTTTAGTAAAAGGCGAAAGACTTGTGCGTTATGAAGAGAAACCAAAGTAAGTACTGCCCTCTTGTCAAGAGCAGCAGGTAATGTAGTCGTCCCAGTCAAATGTCTCACGGTAAGCCTCGGTTGACGTGCTGTGTTCAAAACAACAGGCCACACCCATTACCACGCCCATATTTTAAAGAGGGCGTTCCCACATTTTAAAGAGAGCAACAGTGTCCATTGCACAGTCTGTGTCCCTTCCAATAGAGAGAGGGGCATCAGTAACAGGTACACAGGCCCTTTGTTTGACACATGTCCTGAAGACCGACAGCGACTGAGACTTGTATCGTTGACGACAGAATCAAAGTCAACGACAGACTGCTCCATCGGATTGGTGTTTTGTTGTCCACAAGGCATTTGAAGGGTGCACCGTTCCCAGCAATACTGCAATACCGGGTCGATGCGTGGAGTGAACAGAGCAAGCTCCTATTTCGTCTCCCAAGGCTAAAAATCTGCTTAATAAGACATCCTCGTATAGAGGACGTATCAGATATTAAACTGATAAGAACAGATACTACACTTGATCTTAGCCAAAAGGCCGAGAAGCGATGACCACAAAGGGTTTGCGTCCTGAGCCCACCTCCTGGGACCGTTCTCACTGGTCATGGTGCAGTTCTTTCAATTAGGCAGAGCAGCGGCAGCTGCTTAGCAACACCCGCCCCAGGCCTCCATGGTCAGGCTCCATGGTCAGGCATCTAGTTAAGTAAAGATGTATCTCTTTCTTTCTTTTTTTAGAACCTGAGGATCAGAGCATGGCACCTTGAGATCAAAGCATAGAAGCCTGATGTATCTCATTATTTCTCTCTTCAAACCTGAGGATCAGAGCATAGAACCTTGGGATCAAAGCATAGAACCCTGATGTCAGAGCATAGAACCTTGAGATCAAAGCATAGAACCCTGATGTCAGAGCAAGATTGATCTCATGATTTATTTCTCAGAACCTGAGGATCAGAGCATAGAACCTTGAGATAGACTCATTTGAACCATCTTGAGTTAGCAGTGTTTCGCCTCAGTTGATGTGTATATTCTTGCATATGAACTATTCCAGGAGCGACTTTCCCAATCCCTTTCCCCCTACCTCAACCACTCACCCATCAACACCTGACCTCATTTGAATATCAAACAAAGGTGTTAGAAGCTCAATTAGCAAAATGACTCATTCTCAGAAAAGTGCCTTGCCATGGTCCTATTAGCTCGCGGATAGTACCATTGGAATCGCATTGGCCATTATAGTGGGGGAGTCGGGTTTCAAGTCTCTGCGACCTTCCCGGAAAAAACGCAACAAGCCGACGATAATCCACTCATCCAAAAGCCCAGTTTCAAGTAGCCTGGGTCCAATGACCTTTATAAAAGACCTATTTCCAGATTCCGGGTTCCATCGTTTCCCCGCTAGCCTAGTGGTCTAAGCGCAGGGCATTAGCTTAAACCCGGTGCCAGTGGTTGGCGGTTCGCAGCCCGAGAGAGACTCATCTGAACCATCTCGGGTTAGCACGGTCCGATTAGCTCGCCGGTAGTACCGTTGGAATCGCGTCGGCCATTGTACTGGGGGGAGTTGACTTTCAAGTCTCTGCGACCTTCAGAAAAAAACGCCGGTTCCAATGGTTGGCGGTTCGCATCCCGAGAGAGACTCATCTGAACCATCTTGAGTTAGCGATGTTTTCACTCAGTTTATTGTGTATGTTCTGCATATAAACTATTCCGGGAGTGACTTTCCCAATCCCAATCCCTCAACCACTCACCTATCAACCTAACCAAGGGCATACATCTAACATCTAGCACTTTTCTTTGTATCCATGGTCCCGGACTTTCTTTACTCTAGAGAACCAGGGGCACAGGACTTTAAAACAAGCGCACAGGGGGTTTTAACTCAGGGGGTGTGCTTAAGTGTGGGTCCACGGGGTCGGAGGGTGAGCCGGGTTAGGGGGGTGAGCTCCAGAGGTGGTTCAAGGGGGTCACATGACCCCAACTTTTACCCAGAGAAGGTGACCTTATTCCTGGGTAAAGTTAGCCAATGTGTGCCCTGGAAGCCATCTCCCTCCAAATGACCCTCCAGTTCCCCAGTGTCCCTGTTACTTCCCCTGACTCTGACCCAGAGTCCCATGTACTTTTATAGGGGCATTTCCCCAACCTTTACCCAGAGAAAGTGACCTCAAGCCTGGGTAAAGTCAGACCACGAGTGCCCTGGAAGTCATCTTCCTCCAAATGACCCTTCAGTGCCCCAGTGTCCCTGTTACTTCCCCTGACTCTGACCCAGAGTCCCATGCACTTTTATAGGGGCATTTCCCCACCCTTTACCCAGAGAACGTGACCTCAAACCTGGGTAAAGTATGACAAAGTATGCCCTGGAAGTCATCGCCCCCCAAATGACCGTTAACCTGAGCATAGAACCTTGGGATCAAAGCATAGAACCTTGAGATCACTGCACAGAATCAGAGCAATATTTATCTCATTCTTTCTTTCTTAGAACCTCAGGATCAGAGCATAGAACCGTGAGATCAAAGCATAGAACCCTGACGTCAGAGCATACAACTTAGTCTTAGAAACTGTCTCTTTATTTTATTTTCCACAAATGCACAAGGCTCAGCCGAACGGCAAAGCCTGTCAAAAATAGGTTCAACTCATTGGTGTTCCTCTCCACGGAAGTCTTTAGTAAAAGGCGAAAGACTTGTGCGTTATGAAGAGAAACCAAAGTAAGTACTGCCCTCTTGTCAAGAGCAGCAGGTAATGTAGTCGTCCCAGTCAAATGTCTCACGGTAAGCCTCGGTTGACGTGCTGTGTTCAAAACAACAGGCCACACCCCATTACCACGCCCATATTTTAAAGAGGGCGTTCCCACATTTTAAAGAGAGCAACAGTGTCCATTGCACAGTCTGTGTCCCTTCCAATAGAGAGAGGGGCATCAGTAACAGGTACACAGGCCCTTTGTTTGACACATGTCCTGAAGACCGACAGCGACTGAGACTTGTATCGTTGACGACAGAATCAAGTCAACGACAGACTGCTCCATCGGATTGGTGTTTTGTTGTCCACAAGGCATTTGAAGGGTGCACCGTTCCCAGCAATACTGCAATACCGGGTCGATGCGTGGAGTGAACAGAGCAAGCTCCTATTTCGTCTCCCAAGGCTAAAAATCTGCTTAATAAGACATCCTCGTATAGAGGACGTATCAGATATTAAACTGATAAGAACAGATACTACACTTGATCTTAGCCAAAAGGCCGAGAAGCGATGACCACAAAGGGTTTGCGTCCTGAGCCCACCTCCTGGGACCGTTCTCACTGGTCATGGTGCAGTTCTTTCAATTAGGCAGAGCAGCGGCAGCTGCTTAGCAACACCCGCCCCCAGGCCCTCCATGGTCAGGCTCCATGGTCAGGCATCTAGTTAAGTAAAGATGTATCTCTTTCTTTCTTTTTTTAGAACCTGAGGATCAGAGCATGGCACCTTGAGATCAAAGCATAGAAGCCTGATGTATCTCATTATTTCTCTCTTCAAACCTGAGGATCAGAGCATAGAACCTTGGGATCAAAGCATAGAACCCTGATGTCAGAGCATAGAACCTTGAGATCAAAGCATAGAACCCTGATGTCAGAGCAAGATTGATCTCATGATTTATTTCTCAGAACCTGAGGATCAGAGCATAGAACCTTGAGATAGGACTCATTTGAACCATCTTGAGTTAGCAGTGTTTCGCCTCAGTTGATGTGTATATTCTTGCATATGAACTATTCCAGGAGCGACTTTCCCAATCCCTTTCCCCCTACCTCAACCACTCACCCATCAACACCTGACCTCATTTGAATATCAAACAAAGGTGTTAGAAGCTCAATTAGCAAAATGACTCTCAGAAAAGTGCCTTGCCATGGTCCTATTAGCTCGCGGATAGTACCATTGGAATCGCATTGGCCATTATAGTGGGGGAGTCGGGTTTCAAGTCTCTGCGACCTTCCCGGAAAAAACGCAACAAGCCGACGATAATCCACTCATCCAAAAGCCCAGTTTCAAGTAGCCTGGGTCCAATGACCTTTATAAAAGACCTATTTCCAGATTCCGGGTTCCATCGTTTCCCCGCTAGCCTAGTGGTCTAAGCGCAGGGCATTAGCTTAAACCCGGTGCCAGTGGTTGGCGGTTCGCAGCCCGAGAGAGACTCATCTGAACCATCTCGGGTGTTAGCACGGTCCGATTAGCTCGCCGGTAGTACCGTTGGAATCGCGTCGGCCATTGTACTGGGGGGAGTTGACTTTCAAGTCTCGGCGACCTTCAGAAAAAAACGCCGGTTCCAATGGTTGGCGGTTCGCATCCCGAGAGAGACTCATCTGAACCATCTTGAGTTAGCGATGTTTTCACTCAGTTTATTGTGTATGTTCTGCATATAAACTATTCCGGGAGTGACTTTCCCAATCCCAATCCCTCAACCACTCACCTATCAACCTAACCAAGGGCATACATCTAACATCTAGCACTTTTCTTTGTATCCATGGTCCCGGACTTTCTTTACTCTAGAGAACCAGGGGCACAGGACTTTAAAACAAGCGCACAGGGGGTTTTAACTCAGGGGGTGTGCTTAAGTGTGGGTCCACGGGGTCGGAGGGTGAGCCGGGTTAGGGGGGTGAGCTCCAGAGGTGGTTCAAGGGGGTCACATGACCCCAACTTTTACCCAGAGAAGGTGACCTTATTCCTGGGTAAAGTTAGCCAATGTGTGCCCTGGAAGCCATCTCCCTCCAAATGACCCTCCAGTTCCCCAGTGTCCCTGTTACTTCCCCTGACTCTGACCCAGAGTCCCATGTACTTTTATAGGGGCATTTCCCCAACCTTTACCCAGAGAAAGTGACCTCAAGCCTGGGTAAAGTCAGACCACGAGTGCCCTGGAAGTCATCTTCCTCCAAATGACCCTTCAGTGCCCCAGTGTCCCTGTTACTTCCCCTGACTCTGACCCAGAGTCCCATGCACTTTTATAGGGGCATTTCCCCAACCTTTACCCAGAGAACGTGACCTCAAACCTGGGTAAAGTATGACAAAGTATGCCCTGGAAGTCATCGCCCCCCAAATGACCGTTAACCTGAGCATAGAACCTTGGGATCAAAGCATAGAACCTTGAGATCACTGCACAGAATCAGAGCAATATTTATCTCATTCTTTCTTTCTTAGAACCTCAGGATCAGAGCATAGAACCGTGAGATCAAAGCATAGAACCCTGACGTCAGAGCATACAACTTAGTCTTAGAAACTGTCTCTTTATTTTATTTTCACAAATGCACAAGGCTCAGCCGAACGGCAAAGCCTGTCAAAAATAGGTTCAACTCATTGGTGTTCCTCTCCACGGAAGTCTTTAGTAAAAGGCGAAAGACTTGTGCGTTATGAAGAGAAACCAAAGTAAGTACTGCCCTCTTGTCAAGAGCAGCAGGTAATGTAGTCGTCCCAGTCAAATGTCTCACGGTAAGCCTCGGTTGACGTGCTGTGTTCAAAACAACAGGCCACACCCATTACCACGACCATATTTTAAAGAGGGCGTTCCCACATTTTAAAGAGAGCAACAGTGTCCATTGCACAGTCTGTGTCCCTTCCAATAGAGAGAGGGGCATCAGTAACAGGTACACAGGCCCTTTGTTTGACACATGTCCTGAAGACCGACAGCGACTGAGACTTGTATCGTTGATGACAGAATCAAAGTCAACGACAGACTGCTCCATCGGATTGGTGTTTTGTTGTCCACAAGGCATTTGAAGGGTGCACCGTTCCCAGCAATACTGCAATACCGGGTCGATGCGTGGAGTGAACAGAGCAAGCTCCTATTTCGTCTCCCAAGGCTAAAAATCTGCTTAATAAGACATCCTCGTATAGAGGACATATCAGATATTAAACTGATAAGAACAGATACTACACTTGATCTTAGCCAAAAGGCCGAGAAGCGATGACCACAAAGGGTTTGCGTCCTGAGCCCACCTCCTGGGACCGTTCTCACTGGTCATGGTGCAGTTCTTTCAATTAGGCAGAGCCGCGGCAGCTGCTTAGCAACACCCGCCCCAGGCCTCCATGGTCAGGCTCCATGGTCAGGCATCTAGTTAAGTAAAGATGTATCTCTTTCTTTCTTTTTTTAGAACCTGAGGATCAGAGCATGGCACCTTGAGATCAAAGCATAGAAGCCTGATGTATCTCATTATTTCTCTCTTCAAACCTGAGGATCAGAGCATAGAACCTTGGGATCAAAGCATAGAACCCTGATGTCAGAGCAAGATTGATCTCATGATTTATTTCTCAGAACCTGAGGATCAGAGCATAGAACCTTGAGATAGACTCATTTGAACCATCTTGAGTTAGCAGTGTTTCGCCTCAGTTGATGTGTATATTCTTGCATATGAACTATTCCAGGAGCGACTTTCCCAATCCCTTTCCCCCTACCTCAACCACTCACCCATCAACACCTGACCTCATTTGAATATCAAACAAAGGTGTTAGAAGCTCAATTAGCAAAATGACTCATTCTCAGAAAAGTGCCTTGCCATGGTCCTATTAGCTCGCGGATAGTACCATTGGAATCGCATTGGCCATTATAGTGGGGGAGTCGAGTTTCAAGTCTCTGCGACCTTCCCGGAAAAAACGCAACAAGCCGACGATAATCCACTCATCCAAAAGCCCAGTTTCAAGTAGCCTGGGTCCAATGACCTTTATAAAAGACCTATTTCCAGATTCCGGGTTCCATCGTTTCCCCGCTAGCCTAGTGGTCTAAGCGCAGGGCATTAGCTTAAACCCGGTGCCAGTGGTTGGCGGTTCGCAGCCCGAGAGAGACTCATCTGAACCATCTCGGGTTAGCACGGTCCGATTAGCTCGCCGGTAGTACCGTTGGAATCGCGTCGGCCATTGTACTGGGGGGAGTTGACTTTCAAGTCTCGGCGACCTTCAGAAAAAAACGCCGGTTCCAATGGTTGGCGGTTCGCATCCCGAGAGAGACTCATCTGAACCATCTTGAGTTAGCGATGTTTTCACTCAGTTTATTGTGTATGTTCTGCATATAAACTATTCCGGGAGTGACTTTCCCAATCCCAATCCCTCAACCACTCACCTATCAACCTAACCAAGGGCATACATCTAACATCTAGCACTTTTCTTTGTATCCATGGTCCCGGACTTTCTTTACTCTAGAGAACCAGGGGCACAGGACTTTAAAACAAGCGCACAGGGGGTTTTAACTCAGGGGGTGTGCTTAAGTGTGGGTCCACGGGGTCGGAGGGTGAGCCGGGTTAGGGGGGTGAGCTCCAGAGGTGGTTCAAGGGGGTCACATGACCCCAACTTTTACCCAGAGAAGGTGACCTTATTCCTGGGTAAAGTTAGCCAATGTGTGCCCTGGAAGCCATCTCCCTCCAAATGACCCTCCAGTTCCCCAGTGTCCCTGTTACTTCCCCTGACTCTGACCCAGAGTCCCATGTACTTTTATAGGGGCATTTCCCCAACCTTTACCCAGAGAAAGTGACCTCAAGCCTGGGTAAAGTCAGACCACGAGTGCCCTGGAAGTCATCTTCCTCCAAATGACCCTTCAGTGCCCCAGTGTCCCTGTTACTTCCCCTGACTCTGACCCAGAGTCCCATGCACTTTTATAGGGGCATTTCCCCAACCTTTACCCAGAGAACGTGACCTCAAACCTGGGTAAAGTATGACAAAGTATGCCCTGGAAGTCATCGCCCCCCAAATGACCGTTAACCTGAGCATAGAACCTTGGGATCAAAGCATAGAACCTTGAGATCACTGCACAGAATCAGAGCAATATTTATCTCATTCTTTCTTTCTTAGAACCTCAGGATCAGAGCATAGAACCGTGAGATCAAAGCATAGAACCCTGACGTCAGAGCATACAACTTAGTCTTAGAAACTGTCTCTTTATTTTATTTTCACAAATGCACAAGGCTCAGCCGAACGGCAAAGCCTGTCAAAAATAGGTTCAACTCATTGGTGTTCCTCTCCACGGAAGTCTTTAGTAAAAGGCGAAAGACTTGTGCGTTATGAAGAGAAACCAAAGTAAGTACTGCCCTCTTGTCAAGAGCAGCAGGTAATGTAGTCGTCCCAGTCAAATGTCTCACGGTAAGCCTCGGTTGACGTGCTGTGTTCAAAACAACAGGCCACACCCATTACCACGACCATATTTTAAAGAGGGCGTTCCCACATTTTAAAGAGAGCAACAGTGTCCATTGCACAGTCTGTGTCCCCTTCCAATAGAGAGAGGGGCATCAGTAACAGGTACACAGGCCCTTTGTTTGACACATGTCCTGAAGACCGACAGCGACTGAGACTTGTATCGTTGATGACAGAATCAAAGTCAACGACAGACTGCTCCATCGGATTGGTGTTTTGTTGTCCACAAGGCATTTGAAGGGTGCACCGTTCCCAGCAATACTGCAATACCGGGTCGATGCGTGGAGTGAACAGAGCAAGCTCCTATTTCGTCTCCCAAGGCTAAAAATCTGCTTAATAAGACATCCTCGTATAGAGGACATATCAGATATTAAACTGATAAGAACAGATACTACACTTGATCTTAGCCAAAAGGCCGAGAAGCGATGACCACAAAGGGTTTGCGTCCTGAGCCCACCTCCTGGGACCGTTCTCACTGGTCATGGTGCAGTTCTTTCAATTAGGCAGAGCCGCGGCAGCTGCTTAGCAACACCCGCCCCAGGCCTCCATGGTCAGGCTCCATGGTCAGGCATCTAGTTAAGTAAAGATGTATCTCTTTCTTTCTTTTTTTAGAACCTGAGGATCAGAGCATGGCACCTTGAGATCAAAGCATAGAAGCCTGATGTATCTCATTATTTCTCTCTTCAAACCTGAGGATCAGAGCATAGAACCTTGGGATCAAAGCATAGAACCCTGATGTCAGAGCAAGATTGATCTCATGATTTATTTCTCAGAACCTGAGGATCAGAGCATAGAACCTTGAGATAGACTCATTTGAACCATCTTGAGTTAGCAGTGTTTCGCCTCAGTTGATGTGTATATTCTTGCATATGAACTATTCCAGGAGCGACTTTCCCAATCCCTTTCCCCCTACCTCAACCACTCACCCATCAACACCTGACCTCATTTGAATATCAAACAAAGGTGTTAGAAGCTCAATTAGCAAAATGACTCATTCTCAGAAAAGTGCCTTGCCATGGTCCTATTAGCTCGCGGATAGTACCATTGGAATCGCATTGGCCATTATAGTGGGGGAGTCGAGTTTCAAGTCTCTGCGACCTTCCCGGAAAAAAACGCAACAAGCCGACGATAATCCACTCATCCAAAAGCCCAGTTTCAAGTAGCCTGGGTCCAATGACCTTTATAAAAGACCTATTTCCAGATTCCGGGTTCCATCGTTTCCCCGCTAGCCTAGTGGTCTAAGCGCAGGGCATTAGCTTAAACCCGGTGCCAGTGGTTGGCGGTTCGCAGCCCGAGAGAGACTCATCTGAACCATCTCGGGTTAGCACGGTCCGATTAGCTCGCCGGTAGTACCGTTGGAATCGCGTCGGCCATTGTACTGGGGGGAGTTGACTTTCAAGTCTCGGCGACCTTCAGAAAAAAACGCCGGTTCCAATGGTTGGCGGTTCGCATCCCGAGAGAGACTCATCTGAACCATCTTGAGTTAGCGATGTTTTCACTCAGTTTATTGTGTATGTTCTGCATATAAACTATTCCGGGAGTGACTTTCCCAATCCCAATCCCTCAACCACTCACCTATCAACCTAACCAAGGGCATACATCTAACATCTAGCACTTTTCTTTGTATCCATGGTCCCGGACTTTCTTTACTCTAGAGAACCAGGGGCACAGGACTTTAAAACAAGCGCACAGGGGGTTTTAACTCAGGGGGTGTGCTTAAGTGTGGGTCCACGGGGTCGGAGGGTGAGCCGGGTTAGGGGGGTGAGCTCCAGAGGTGGTTCAAGGGGGTCACATGACCCCAACTTTTACCCAGAGAAGGTGACCTTATTCCTGGGTAAAGTTAGCCAATGTGTGCCCTGGAAGCCATCTCCCTCCAAATGACCCTCCAGTTCCCCAGTGTCCCTGTTACTTCCCCTGACTCTGACCCAGAGTCCCATGTACTTTTATAGGGGCATTTCCCCAACCTTTACCCAGAGAAAGTGACCTCAAGCCTGGGTAAAGTCAGACCACGAGTGCCCTGGAAGTCATCTTCCTCCAAATGACCCTTCAGTGCCCCAGTGTCCCTGTTACTTCCCCTGACTCTGACCCAGAGTCCCATGCACTTTTATAGGGGCATTTCCCCAACCTTTACCCAGAGAACGTGACCTCAAACCTGGGTAAAGTATGACAAAGTATGCCCTGGAAGTCATCGCCCCCCAAATGACCGTTAACCTGAGCATAGAACCTTGGGATCAAAGCATAGAACCTTGAGATCACTGCACAGAATCAGAGCAATATTTATCTCATTCTTTCTTTCTTAGAACCTCAGGATCAGAGCATAGAACCGTGAGATCAAAGCATAGAACCCTGACGTCAGAGCATACAACTTAGTCTTAGAAACTGTCTCTTTATTTTATTTTCACAAATGCACAAGGCTCAGCCGAACGGCAAAGCCTGTCAAAAATAGGTTCAACTCATTGGTGTTCCTCTCCACGGAAGTCTTTAGTAAAAGGCGAAAGACTTGTGCGTTATGAAGAGAAACCAAAGTAAGTACTGCCCTCTTGTCAAGAGCAGCAGGTAATGTAGTCGTCCCAGTCAAATGTCTCACGGTAAGCCTCGGTTGACGTGCTGTGTTCAAAACAACAGGCCACACCCATTACCACGACCATATTTTAAAGAGGGCGTTCCCACATTTTAAAGAGAGCAACAGTGTCCATTGCACAGTCTGTGTCCCTTCCAATAGAGAGAGGGGCATCAGTAACAGGTACACAGGCCCTTTGTTTGACACATGTCCTGAAGACCGACAGCGACTGAGACTTGTATCGTTGATGACAGAATCAAAGTCAACGACAGACTGCTCCATCGGATTGGTGTTTTGTTGTCCACAAGGCATTTGAAGGGTGCACCGTTCCCAGCAATACTGCAATACCGGGTCGATGCGTGGAGTGAACAGAGCAAGCTCCTATTTCGTCTCCCAAGGCTAAAAATCTGCTTAATAAGACATCCTCGTATAGAGGACATATCAGATATTAAACTGATAAGAACAGATACTACACTTGATCTTAGCCAAAAGGCCGAGAAGCGATGACCACAAAGGGTTTGCGTCCTGAGCCCACCTCCTGGGACCGTTCTCACTGGTCATGGTGCAGTTCTTTCAATTAGGCAGAGCCGCGGCAGCTGCTTAGCAACACCCGCCCCAGGCCTCCATGGTCAGGCTCCATGGTCAGGCATCTAGTTAAGTAAAGATGTATCTCTTTCTTTCTTTTTTTAGAACCTGAGGATCAGAGCATGGCACCTTGAGATCAAAGCATAGAAGCCTGATGTATCTCATTATTTCTCTCTTCAAACCTGAGGATCAGAGCATAGAACCTTGGGATCAAAGCATAGAACCCTGATGTCAGAGCAAGATTGATCTCATGATTTATTTCTCAGAACCTGAGGATCAGAGCATAGAACCTTGAGATAGACTCATTTGAACCATCTTGAGTTAGCAGTGTTTCGCCTCAGTTGATGTGTATATTCTTGCATATGAACTATTCCAGGAGCGACTTTCCCAATCCCTTTCCCCCTACCTCAACCACTCACCCATCAACACCTGACCTCATTTGAATATCAAACAAAGGTGTTAGAAGCTCAATTAGCAAAATGACTCATTCTCAGAAAAGTGCCTTGCCATGGTCCTATTAGCTCGCGGATAGTACCATTGGAATCGCATTGGCCATTATAGTGGGGGAGTCGAGTTTCAAGTCTCTGCGACCTTCCCGGAAAAAACGCAACAAGCCGACGATAATCCACTCATCCAAAAGCCCAGTTTCAAGTAGCCTGGGTCCAATGACCTTTATAAAAGACCTATTTCCAGATTCCGGGTTCCATCGTTTCCCCGCTAGCCTAGTGGTCTAAGCGCAGGGCATTAGCTTAAACCCGGTGCCAGTGGTTGGCGGTTCGCAGCCCGAGAGAGACTCATCTGAACCATCTCGGGTTAGCACGGTCCGATTAGCTCGCCGGTAGTACCGTTGGAATCGCGTCGGCCATTGTACTGGGGGGAGTTGACTTTCAAGTCTCGGCGACCTTCAGAAAAAAACGCCGGTTCCAATGGTTGGCGGTTCGCATCCCGAGAGAGACTCATCTGAACCATCTTGAGTTAGCGATGTTTTCACTCAGTTTATTGTGTATGTTCTGCATATAAACTATTCCGGGAGTGACTTTCCCAATCCCAATCCCTCAACCACTCACCTATCAACCTAACCAAGGGCATACATCTAACATCTAGCACTTTTCTTTGTATCCATGGTCCCGGACTTTCTTTACTCTAGAGAACCAGGGGCACAGGACTTTAAAACAAGCGCACAGGGGGTTTTAACTCAGGGGGTGTGCTTAAGTGTGGGTCCACGGGGTCGGAGGGTGAGCCGGGTTAGGGGGGTGAGCTCCAGAGGTGGTTCAAGGGGGTCACATGACCCCAACTTTTACCCAGAGAAGGTGACCTTATTCCTGGGTAAAGTTAGCCAATGTGTGCCCTGGAAGCCATCTCCCTCCAAATGACCCTCCAGTTCCCCAGTGTCCCTGTTACTTCCCCTGACTCTGACCCAGAGTCCCATGTACTTTTATAGGGGCATTTCCCCAACCTTTACCCAGAGAAAGTGACCTCAAGCCTGGGTAAAGTCAGACCACGAGTGCCCTGGAAGTCATCTTCCTCCAAATGACCCTTCAGTGCCCCAGTGTCCCTGTTACTTCCCCTGACTCTGACCCAGAGTCCCATGCACTTTTATAGGGGCATTTCCCCAACCTTTACCCAGAGAACGTGACCTCAAACCTGGGTAAAGTATGACAAAGTATGCCCTGGAAGTCATCGCCCCCCAAATGACCGTTAACCTGAGCATAGAACCTTGGGATCAAAGCATAGAACCTTGAGATCACTGCACAGAATCAGAGCAATATTTATCTCATTCTTTCTTTCTTAGAACCTCAGGATCAGAGCATAGAACCGTGAGATCAAAGCATAGAACCCTGACGTCAGAGCATACAACTTAGTCTTAGAAACTGTCTCTTTATTTTATTTTCACAAATGCACAAGGCTCAGCCGAACGGCAAAGCCTGTCAAAAATAGGTTCAACTCATTGGTGTTCCTCTCCACGGAAGTCTTTAGTAAAAGGCGAAAGACTTGTGCGTTATGAAGAGAAACCAAAGTAAGTACTGCCCTCTTGTCAAGAGCAGCAGGTAATGTAGTCGTCCCAGTCAAATGTCTCACGGTAAGCCTCGGTTGACGTGCTGTGTTCAAAACAACAGGCCACACCCATTACCACGACCATATTTTAAAGAGGGCGTTCCCACATTTTAAAGAGAGCAACAGTGTCCATTGCACAGTCTGTGTCCCTTCCAATAGAGAGAGGGGCATCAGTAACAGGTACACAGGCCCTTTGTTTGACACATGTCCTGAAGACCGACAGCGACTGAGACTTGTATCGTTGATGACAGAATCAAAGTCAACGACAGACTGCTCCATCGGATTGGTGTTTTGTTGTCCACAAGGCATTTGAAGGGTGCACCGTTCCCAGCAATACTGCAATACCGGGTCGATGCGTGGAGTGAACAGAGCAAGCTCCTATTTCGTCTCCCAAGGCTAAAAATCTGCTTAATAAGACATCCTCGTATAGAGGACATATCAGATATTAAACTGATAAGAACAGATACTACACTTGATCTTAGCCAAAAGGCCGAGAAGCGATGACCACAAAGGGTTTGCGTCCTGAGCCCACCTCCTGGGACCGTTCTCACTGGTCATGGTGCAGTTCTTTCAATTAGGCAGAGCCGCGGCAGCTGCTTAGCAACACCCGCCCCAGGCCTCCATGGTCAGGCTCCATGGTCAGGCATCTAGTTAAGTAAAGATGTATCTCTTTCTTTCTTTTTTTAGAACCTGAGGATCAGAGCATGGCACCTTGAGATCAAAGCATAGAAGCCTGATGTATCTCATTATTTCTCTCTTCAAACCTGAGGATCAGAGCATAGAACCTTGGGATCAAAGCATAGAACCCTGATGTCAGAGCAAGATTGATCTCATGATTTATTTCTCAGAACCTGAGGATCAGAGCATAGAACCTTGAGATAGACTCATTTGAACCATCTTGAGTTAGCAGTGTTTCGCCTCAGTTGATGTGTATATTCTTGCATATGAACTATTCCAGGAGCGACTTTCCCAATCCCTTTCCCCCTACCTCAACCACTCACCCATCAACACCTGACCTCATTTGAATATCAAACAAAGGTGTTAGAAGCTCAATTAGCAAAATGACTCATTCTCAGAAAAGTGCCTTGCCATGGTCCTATTAGCTCGCGGATAGTACCATTGGAATCGCATTGGCCATTATAGTGGGGGAGTCGAGTTTCAAGTCTCTGCGACCTTCCCGGAAAAAACGCAACAAGCCGACGATAATCCACTCATCCAAAAGCCCAGTTTCAAGTAGCCTGGGTCCAATGACCTTTATAAAAGACCTATTTCCAGATTCCGGGTTCCATCGTTTCCCCGCTAGCCTAGTGGTCTAAGCGCAGGGCATTAGCTTAAACCCGGTGCCAGTGGTTGGCGGTTCGCAGCCCGAGAGAGACTCATCTGAACCATCTCGGGTTAGCACGGTCCGATTAGCTCGCCGGTAGTACCGTTGGAATCGCGTCGGCCATTGTACTGGGGGGAGTTGACTTTCAAGTCTCGGCGACCTTCAGAAAAAAAACGCCGGTTCCAATGGTTGGCGGTTCGCATCCCGAGAGAGACTCATCTGAACCATCTTGAGTTAGCGATGTTTTCACTCAGTTTATTGTGTATGTTCTGCATATAAACTATTCCGGGAGTGACTTTCCCAATCCCAATCCCTCAACCACTCACCTATCAACCTAACCAAGGGCATACATCTAACATCTAGCACTTTTCTTTGTATCCATGGTCCCGGACTTTCTTTACTCTAGAGAACCAGGGGCACAGGACTTTAAAACAAGCGCACAGGGGGTTTTAACTCAGGGGGTGTGCTTAAGTGTGGGTCCACGGGGTCGGAGGGTGAGCCGGGTTAGGGGGGTGAGCTCCAGAGGTGGTTCAAGGGGGTCACATGACCCCAACTTTTACCCAGAGAAGGTGACCTTATTCCTGGGTAAAGTTAGCCAATGTGTGCCCTGGAAGCCATCTCCCTCCAAATGACCCTCCAGTTCCCCAGTGTCCCTGTTACTTCCCCTGACTCTGACCCAGAGTCCCATGTACTTTTATAGGGGCATTTCCCCAACCTTTACCCAGAGAAAGTGACCTCAAGCCTGGGTAAAGTCAGACCACGAGTGCCCTGGAAGTCATCTTCCTCCAAATGACCCTTCAGTGCCCCAGTGTCCCTGTTACTTCCCCTGACTCTGACCCAGAGTCCCATGCACTTTTATAGGGGCATTTCCCCAACCTTTACCCAGAGAACGTGACCTCAAACCTGGGTAAAGTATGACAAAGTATGCCCTGGAAGTCATCGCCCCCCAAATGACCGTTAACCTGAGCATAGAACCTTGGGATCAAAGCATAGAACCTTGAGATCACTGCACAGAATCAGAGCAATATTTATCTCATTCTTTCTTTCTTAGAACCTCAGGATCAGAGCATAGAACCGTGAGATCAAAGCATAGAACCCTGACGTCAGAGCATACAACTTAGTCTTAGAAACTGTCTCTTTATTTTATTTTCACAAATGCACAAGGCTCAGCCGAACGGCAAAGCCTGTCAAAAATAGGTTCAACTCATTGGTGTTCCTCTCCACGGAAGTCTTTAGTAAAAGGCGAAAGACTTGTGCGTTATGAAGAGAAACCAAAGTAAGTACTGCCCTCTTGTCAAGAGCAGCAGGTAATGTAGTCGTCCCAGTCAAATGTCTCACGGTAAGCCTCGGTTGACGTGCTGTGTTCAAAACAACAGGCCACACCCATTACCACGACCATATTTTAAAGAGGGCGTTCCCACATTTTAAAGAGAGCAACAGTGTCCATTGCACAGTCTGTGTCCCTTCCAATAGAGAGAGGGGCATCAGTAACAGGTACACAGGCCCTTTGTTTGACACATGTCCTGAAGACCGACAGCGACTGAGACTTGTATCGTTGATGACAGAATCAAAGTCAACGACAGACTGCTCCATCGGATTGGTGTTTTGTTGTCCACAAGGCATTTGAAGGGTGCACCGTTCCCAGCAATACTGCAATACCGGGTCGATGCGTGGAGTGAACAGAGCAAGCTCCTATTTCGTCTCCCAAGGCTAAAAATCTGCTTAATAAGACATCCTCGTATAGAGGACATATCAGATATTAAACTGATAAGAACAGATACTACACTTGATCTTAGCCAAAAGGCCGAGAAGCGATGACCACAAAGGGTTTGCGTCCTGAGCCCACCTCCTGGGACCGTTCTCACTGGTCATGGTGCAGTTCTTTCAATTAGGCAGAGCCGCGGCAGCTGCTTAGCAACACCCGCCCCAGGCCTCCATGGTCAGGCTCCATGGTCAGGCATCTAGTTAAGTAAAGATGTATCTCTTTCTTTCTTTTTTTAGAACCTGAGGATCAGAGCATGGCACCTTGAGATCAAAGCATAGAAGCCTGATGTATCTCATTATTTCTCTCTTCAAACCTGAGGATCAGAGCATAGAACCTTGGGATCAAAGCATAGAACCCTGATGTCAGAGCAAGATTGATCTCATGATTTATTTCTCAGAACCTGAGGATCAGAGCATAGAACCTTGAGATAGACTCATTTGAACCATCTTGAGTTAGCAGTGTTTCGCCTCAGTTGATGTGTATATTCTTGCATATGAACTATTCCAGGAGCGACTTTCCAATCCCTTTCCCCCTACCTCAACCACTCACCCATCAACACCTGACCTCATTTGAATATCAAACAAAGGTGTTAGAAGCTCAATTAGCAAAATGACTCATTCTCAGAAAAGTGCCTTGCCATGGTCCTATTAGCTCGCGGATAGTACCATTGGAATCGCATTGGCCATTATAGTGGGGGAGTCGAGTTTCAAGTCTCTGCGACCTTCCCGGAAAAAACGCAACAAGCCGACGATAATCCACTCATCCAAAAGCCCAGTTTCAAGTAGCCTGGGTCCAATGACCTTTATAAAAGACCTATTTCCAGATTCCGGGTTCCATCGTTTCCCCGCTAGCCTAGTGGTCTAAGCGCAGGGCATTAGCTTAAACCCGGTGCCAGTGGTTGGCGGTTCGCAGCCCGAGAGAGACTCATCTGAACCATCTCGGGTTAGCACGGTCCGATTAGCTCGCCGGTAGTACCGTTGGAATCGCGTCGGCCATTGTACTGGGGGGAGTTGACTTTCAAGTCTCGGCGACCTTCAGAAAAAAACGCCGGTTCCAATGGTTGGCGGTTCGCATCCCGAGAGAGACTCATCTGAACCATCTTGAGTTAGCGATGTTTTCACTCAGTTTATTGTGTATGTTCTGCATATAAACTATTCCGGGAGTGACTTTCCCAATCCCAATCCCTCAACCACTCACCTATCAACCTAACCAAGGGCATACATCTAACATCTAGCACTTTTCTTTGTATCCATGGTCCCGGACTTTCTTTACTCTAGAGAACCAGGGGCACAGGACTTTAAAACAAGCGCACAGGGGGTTTTAACTCAGGGGGTGTGCTTAAGTGTGGGTCCACGGGGTCGGAGGGTGAGCCGGGTTAGGGGGGTGAGCTCCAGAGGTGGTTCAAGGGGGTCACATGACCCCAACTTTTACCCAGAGAAGGTGACCTTATTCCTGGGTAAAGTTAGCCAATGTGTGCCCTGGAAGCCATCTCCCTCCAAATGACCCTCCAGTTCCCCAGTGTCCCTGTTACTTCCCCTGACTCTGACCCAGAGTCCCATGTACTTTTATAGGGGCATTTCCCCAACCTTTACCCAGAGAAAGTGACCTCAAGCCTGGGTAAAGTCAGACCACGAGTGCCCTGGAAGTCATCTTCCTCCAAATGACCCTTCAGTGCCCCAGTGTCCCTGTTACTTCCCCTGACTCTGACCCAGAGTCCCATGCACTTTTATAGGGGCATTTCCCCAACCTTTACCCAGAGAACGTGACCTCAAACCTGGGTAAAGTATGACAAAGTATGCCCTGGAAGTCATCGCCCCCCAAATGACCGTTAACCTGAGCATAGAACCTTGGGATCAAAGCATAGAACCTTGAGATCACTGCACAGAATCAGAGCAATATTTATCTCATTCTTTCTTTCTTAGAACCTCAGGATCAGAGCATAGAACCGTGAGATCAAAGCATAGAACCCTGACGTCAGAGCATACAACTTAGTCTTAGAAACTGTCTCTTTATTTTATTTTCACAAATGCACAAGGCTCAGCCGAACGGCAAAGCCTGTCAAAAATAGGTTCAACTCATTGGTGTTCCTCTCCACGGAAGTCTTTAGTAAAAGGCGAAAGACTTGTGCGTTATGAAGAGAAACCAAAGTAAGTACTGCCCTCTTGTCAAGAGCAGCAGGTAATGTAGTCGTCCCAGTCAAATGTCTCACGGTAAGCCTCGGTTGACGTGCTGTGTTCAAAACAACAGGCCACACCCATTACCACGACCATATTTTAAAGAGGGCGTTCCCACATTTTAAAGAGAGCAACAGTGTCCATTGCACAGTCTGTGTCCCTTCCAATAGAGAGAGGGGCATCAGTAACAGGTACACAGGCCCTTTGTTTGACACATGTCCTGAAGACCGACAGCGACTGAGACTTGTATCGTTGATGACAGAATCAAAGTCAACGACAGACTGCTCCATCGGATTGGTGTTTTGTTGTCCACAAGGCATTTGAAGGGTGCACCGTTCCCAGCAATACTGCAATACCGGGTCGATGCGTGGAGTGAACAGAGCAAGCTCCTATTTCGTCTCCCAAGGCTAAAAATCTGCTTAATAAGACATCCTCGTATAGAGGACATATCAGATATTAAACTGATAAGAACAGATACTACACTTGATCTTAGCCAAAAGGCCGAGAAGCGATGACCACAAAGGGTTTGCGTCCTGAGCCCACCTCCTGGGACCGTTCTCACTGGTCATGGTGCAGTTCTTTCAATTAGGCAGAGCCGCGGCAGCTGCTTAGCAACACCCGCCCCAGGCCTCCATGGTCAGGCTCCATGGTCAGGCATCTAGTTAAGTAAAGATGTATCTCTTTCTTTCTTTTTTTAGAACCTGAGGATCAGAGCATGGCACCTTGAGATCAAAGCATAGAAGCCTGATGTATCTCATTATTTCTCTCTTCAAACCTGAGGATCAGAGCATAGAACCTTGGGATCAAAGCATAGAACCCTGATGTCAGAGCAAGATTGATCTCATGATTTATTTCTCAGAACCTGAGGATCAGAGCATAGAACCTTGAGATAGACTCATTTGAACCATCTTGAGTTAGCAGTGTTTCGCCTCAGTTGATGTGTATATTCTTGCATATGAACTATTCCAGGAGCGACTTTCCCAATCCCTTTCCCCCTACCTCAACCACTCACCCATCAACACCTGACCTCATTTGAATATCAAACAAAGGTGTTAGAAGCTCAATTAGCAAAATGACTCATTCTCAGAAAAGTGCCTTGCCATGGTCCTATTAGCTCGCGGATAGTACCATTGGAATCGCATTGGCCATTATAGTGGGGGAGTCGAGTTTCAAGTCTCTGCGACCTTCCCGGAAAAAACGCAACAAGCCGACGATAATCCACTCATCCAAAAGCCCAGTTTCAAGTAGCCTGGGTCCAATGACCTTTATAAAAGACCTATTTCCAGATTCCGGGTTCCATCGTTTCCCCGCTAGCCTAGTGGTCTAAGCGCAGGGCATTAGCTTAAACCCGGTGCCAGTGGTTGGCGGTTCGCAGCCCGAGAGAGACTCATCTGAACCATCTCGGGTTAGCACGGTCCGATTAGCTCGCCGGTAGTACCGTTGGAATCGCGTCGGCCATTGTACTGGGGGGAGTTGACTTTCAAGTCTCGGCGACCTTCAGAAAAAAACGCCGGTTCCAATGGTTGGCGGTTCGCATCCCGAGAGAGACTCATCTGAACCATCTTGAGTTAGCGATGTTTTCACTCAGTTTATTGTGTATGTTCTGCATATAAACTATTCCGGGAGTGACTTTCCCAATCCCAATCCCTCAACCACTCACCTATCAACCTAACCAAGGGCATACATCTAACATCTAGCACTTTTCTTTGTATCCATGGTCCCGGACTTTCTTTACTCTAGAGAACCAGGGGCACAGGACTTTAAAACAAGCGCACAGGGGGTTTTAACTCAGGGGGTGTGCTTAAGTGTGGGTCCACGGGGTCGGAGGGTGAGCCGGGTTAGGGGGGTGAGCTCCAGAGGTGGTTCAAGGGGGTCACATGACCCCAACTTTTACCCAGAGAAGGTGACCTTATTCCTGGGTAAAGTTAGCCAATGTGTGCCCTGGAAGCCATCTCCCTCCAAATGACCCTCCAGTTCCCCAGTGTCCCTGTTACTTCCCCTGACTCTGACCCAGAGTCCCATGTACTTTTATAGGGGCATTTCCCCAACCTTTACCCAGAGAAAGTGACCTCAAGCCTGGGTAAAGTCAGACCACGAGTGCCCTGGAAGTCATCTTCCTCCAAATGACCCTTCAGTGCCCCAGTGTCCCTGTTACTTCCCCTGACTCTGACCCAGAGTCCCATGCACTTTTATAGGGGCATTTCCCCAACCTTTACCCAGAGAACGTGACCTCAAACCTGGGTAAAGTATGACAAAGTATGCCCTGGAAGTCATCGCCCCCCAAATGACCGTTAACCTGAGCATAGAACCTTGGGATCAAAGCATAGAACCTTGAGATCACTGCACAGAATCAGAGCAATATTTATCTCATTCTTTCTTTCTTAGAACCTCAGGATCAGAGCATAGAACCGTGAGATCAAAGCATAGAACCCTGACGTCAGAGCATACAACTTAGTCTTAGAAACTGTCTCTTTATTTTATTTTCACAAATGCACAAGGCTCAGCCGAACGGCAAAGCCTGTCAAAAATAGGTTCAACTCATTGGTGTTCCTCTCCACGGAAGTCTTTAGTAAAAGGCGAAAGACTTGTGCGTTATGAAGAGAAACCAAAGTAAGTACTGCCCTCTTGTCAAGAGCAGCAGGTAATGTAGTCGTCCCAGTCAAATGTCTCACGGTAAGCCTCGGCTTGACGTGCTGTGTTCAAAACAACAGGCCACACCCATTACCACGACCATATTTTAAAGAGGGCGTTCCCACATTTTAAAGAGAGCAACAGTGTCCATTGCACAGTCTGTGTCCCTTCCAATAGAGAGAGGGGCATCAGTAACAGGTACACAGGCCCTTTGTTTGACACATGTCCTGAAGACCGACAGCGACTGAGACTTGTATCGTTGATGACAGAATCAAAGTCAACGACAGACTGCTCCATCGGATTGGTGTTTTGTTGTCCACAAGGCATTTGAAGGGTGCACCGTTCCCAGCAATACTGCAATACCGGGTCGATGCGTGGAGTGAACAGAGCAAGCTCCTATTTCGTCTCCCAAGGCTAAAAATCTGCTTAATAAGACATCCTCGTATAGAGGACATATCAGATATTAAACTGATAAGAACAGATACTACACTTGATCTTAGCCAAAAGGCCGAGAAGCGATGACCACAAAGGGTTTGCGTCCTGAGCCCACCTCCTGGGACCGTTCTCACTGGTCATGGTGCAGTTCTTTCAATTAGGCAGAGCCGCGGCAGCTGCTTAGCAACACCCGCCCCAGGCCTCCATGGTCAGGCTCCATGGTCAGGCATCTAGTTAAGTAAAGATGTATCTCTTTCTTTCTTTTTTTAGAACCTGAGGATCAGAGCATGGCACCTTGAGATCAAAGCATAGAAGCCTGATGTATCTCATTATTTCTCTCTTCAAACCTGAGGATCAGAGCATAGAACCTTGGGATCAAAGCATAGAACCCTGATGTCAGAGCAAGATTGATCTCATGATTTATTTCTCAGAACCTGAGGATCAGAGCATAGAACCTTGAGATAGACTCATTTGAACCATCTTGAGTTAGCAGTGTTTCGCCTCAGTTGATGTGTATATTCTTGCATATGAACTATTCCAGGAGCGACTTTCCCAATCCCTTTCCCCCTACCTCAACCACTCACCCATCAACACCTGACCTCATTTGAATATCAAACAAAGGTGTTAGAAGCTCAATTAGCAAAATGACTCATTCTCAGAAAAGTGCCTTGCCATGGTCCTATTAGCTCGCGGATAGTACCATTGGAATCGCATTGGCCATTATAGTGGGGGAGTCGAGTTTCAAGTCTCTGCGACCTTCCCGGAAAAAACGCAACAAGCCGACGATAATCCACTCATCCAAAAGCCCAGTTTCAAGTAGCCTGGGTCCAATGACCTTTATAAAAGACCTATTTCCAGATTCCGGGTTCCATCGTTTCCCCGCTAGCCTAGTGGTCTAAGCGCAGGGCATTAGCTTAAACCCGGTGCCAGTGGTTGGCGGTTCGCAGCCCGAGAGAGACTCATCTGAACCATCTCGGGTTAGCACGGTCCGATTAGCTCGCCGGTAGTACCGTTGGAATCGCGTCGGCCATTGTACTGGGGGGAGTTGACTTTCAAGTCTCGGCGACCTTCAGAAAAAAACGCCGGTTCCAATGGTTGGCGGTTCGCATCCCGAGAGAGACTCATCTGAACCATCTTGAGTTAGCGATGTTTTCACTCAGTTTATTGTGTATGTTCTGCATATAAACTATTCCGGGAGTGACTTTCCCAATCCCAATCCCTCAACCACTCACCTATCAACCTAACCAAGGGCATACATCTAACATCTAGCACTTTTCTTTGTATCCATGGTCCCGGACTTTCTTTACTCTAGAGAACCAGGGGCACAGGACTTTAAAACAAGCGCACAGGGGGTTTTAACTCAGGGGGTGTGCTTAAGTGTGGGTCCACGGGGTCGGAGGGTGAGCCGGGTTAGGGGGGTGAGCTCCAGAGGTGGTTCAAGGGGGTCACATGACCCCAACTTTTACCCAGAGAAGGTGACCTTATTCCTGGGTAAAGTTAGCCAATGTGTGCCCTGGAAGCCATCTCCCTCCAAATGACCCTCCAGTTCCCCAGTGTCCCTGTTACTTCCCCTGACTCTGACCCAGAGTCCCATGTACTTTTATAGGGGCATTTCCCCAACCTTTACCCAGAGAAAGTGACCTCAAGCCTGGGTAAAGTCAGACCACGAGTGCCCTGGAAGTCATCTTCCTCCAAATGACCCTTCAGTGCCCCAGTGTCCCTGTTACTTCCCCTGACTCTGACCCAGAGTCCCATGCACTTTTATAGGGGCATTTCCCCAACCTTTACCCAGAGAACGTGACCTCAAACCTGGGTAAAGTATGACAAAGTATGCCCTGGAAGTCATCGCCCCCCAAATGACCGTTAACCTGAGCATAGAACCTTGGGATCAAAGCATAGAACCTTGAGATCACTGCACAGAATCAGAGCAATATTTATCTCATTCTTTCTTTCTTAGAACCTCAGGATCAGAGCATAGAACCGTGAGATCAAAGCATAGAACCCTGACGTCAGAGCATACAACTTAGTCTTAGAAACTGTCTCTTTATTTTATTTTCACAAATGCACAAGGCTCAGCCGAACGGCAAAGCCTGTCAAAAATAGGTTCAACTCATTGGTGTTCCTCTCCACGGAAGTCTTTAGTAAAAGGCGAAAGACTTGTGCGTTATGAAGAGAAACCAAAGTAAGTACTGCCCTCTTGTCAAGAGCAGCAGGTAATGTAGTCGTCCCAGTCAAATGTCTCACGGTAAGCCTCGGTTGACGTGCTGTGTTCAAAACAACAGGCCACACCCATTACCACGCCCATATTTTAAAGAGGGCGTTCCCACATTTTAAAGAGAGCAACAGTGTCCATTGCACAGTCTGTGTCCCTTCCAATAGAGAGAGGGGCATCAGTAACAGGTACACAGGCCCTTTGTTTGACACATGTCCTGAAGACCGACAGCGACTGAGACTTGTATCGTTGATGACAGAATCAAAGTCAACGACAGACTGCTCCATCGGATTGGTGTTTTGTTGTCCACAAGGCATTTGAAGGGTGCACCGTTCCCAGCAATACTGCAATACCGGGTCGATGCGTGGAGTGAACAGAGCAAGCTCCTATTTCGTCTCCCAAGGCTAAAAATCTGCTTAATAAGACATCCTCGTATAGAGGACATATCAGATATTAAACTGATAAGAACAGATACTACACTTGATCTTAGCCAAAAGGCCGAGAAGCGATGACCACAAAGGGTTTGCGTCCTGAGCCCACCTCCTGGGACCGTTCTCACTGGTCATGGTGCAGTTCTTTCAATTAGGCAGAGCAGCGGCAGCTGCTTAGCAACACCCGCCCCAGGCCTCCATGGTCAGGCTCCATGGTCAGGCATCTAGTTAAGTAAAGATGTATCTCTTTCTTTCTTTTTTTAGAACCTGAGGATCAGAGCATGGCACCTTGAGATCAAAGCATAGAAGCCTGATGTATCTCATTATTTCTCTCTTCAAACCTGAGGATCAGAGCATAGAACCTTGGGATCAAAGCATAGAACCCTGATGTCAGAGCATAGAACCTTGAGATCAAAGCATAGAACCCTGATGTCAGAGCAAGATTGATCTCATGATGTATTTCTCAGAACCTGAGGATCAGAGCATAGAACCTTGAGATAGACTCATTTGAACCATCTTGAGTTAGCAGTGTTTCGCCTCAGTTGATGTGTATATTCTTGCATATGAACTATTCCAGGAGCGACTTTCCCAATCCCTTTCCCCCTACCTCAACCACTCACCCATCAACACCTGACCTCATTTGAATATCAAACAAAGGTGTTAGAAGCTCAATTAGCAAAATGACTCATTCTCAGAAAAGTGCCTTGCCATGGTCCTATTAGCTCGCGGATAGTACCATTGGAATCGCATTGGCCATTATAGTGGGGGAGTCGAGTTTCAAGTCTCTGCGACCTTCCCGGAAAAAACGCAACAAGCCGACGATAATCCACTCATCCAAAAGCCCAGTTTCAAGTAGCCTGGGTCCAATGACCTTTATAAAAGACCTATTTCCAGATTCCGGGTTCCATCGTTTCCCCGCTAGCCTAGTGGTCTAAGCGCAGGGCATTAGCTTAAACCCGGTGCCAGTGGTTGGCGGTTCGCAGCCCGAGAGAGACTCATCTGAACCATCACGGGTTAGCACGGTCCGATTAGCTCGCCGGTAGTACCGTTGGAATCGCGTCGGCCATTGTACTGGGGGGAGTTGACTTTCAAGTCTCGGCGACCTTCAGAAAAAAACGCCGGTTCCAATGGTTGGCGGTTCGCATCCCGAGAGAGACTCATCTGAACCATCTTGAGTTAGCGATGTTTTCACTCAGTTTATTGTGTATGTTCTGCATATAAACTATTCCGGGAGTGACTTTCCCAATCCCAATCCCTCAACCACTCACCTATCAACCTAACCAAGGGCATACATCTAACATCTAGCACTTTTCTTTGTATCCATGGTCCCGGACTTTCTTTACTCTAGAGAACCAGGGGCACAGGACTTTAAAACAAGCGCACAGGGGGTTTTAACTCAGGGGGTGTGCTTAAGTGTGGGTCCACGGGGTCGGAGGGTGAGCCGGGTTAGGGGGGTGAGCTCCAGAGGTGGTTCAAGGGGGTCACATGACCCCAACTTTTACCCAGAGAAGGTGACCTTATTCCTGGGTAAAGTTAGCCAATGTGTGCCCTGGAAGCCATCTCCCTCCAAATGACCCTCCAGTTCCCCAGTGTCCCTGTTACTTCCCCTGACTCTGACCCAGAGTCCCATGTACTTTTATAGGGGCATTTCCCCAACCTTTACCCAGAGAAAGTGACCTCAAGCCTGGGTAAAGTCAGACCACGAGTGCCCTGGAAGTCATCTTCCTCCAAATGACCCTTCAGTGCCCCAGTGTCCCTGTTACTTCCCCTGACTCTGACCCAGAGTCCCATGCACTTTTATAGGGGCATTTCCCCAACCTTTACCCAGAGAACGTGACCTCAAACCTGGGTAAAGTATGACAAAGTATGCCCTGGAAGTCATCGCCCCCCAAATGACCGTTAACCTGAGCATAGAACCTTGGGATCAAAGCATAGAACCTTGAGATCACTGCACAGAATCAGAGCAATATTTATCTCATTCTTTCTTTCTTAGAACCTCAGGATCAGAGCATAGAACCGTGAGATCAAAGCATAGAACCCTGACGTCAGAGCATACAACTTAGTCTTAGAAACTGTCTCTTTATTTTATTTTCACAAATGCACAAGGCTCAGCCGAACGGCAAAGCCTGTCAAAAATAGGTTCAACTCATTGGTGTTCCTCTCCACGGAAGTCTTTAGTAAAAGGCGAAAGACTTGTGCGTTATGAAGAGAAACCAAAGTAAGTACTGCCCTCTTGTCAAGAGCAGCAGGTAATGTAGTCGTCCCAGTCAAATGTCTCACGGTAAGCCTCGGTTGACGTGCTGTGTTCAAAACAACAGGCCACACCCATTACCACGCCCATATTTTAAAGAGGGCGTTCCCACATTTTAAAGAGAGCAACAGTGTCCATTGCACAGTCTGTGTCCCTTCCAATAGAGAGAGGGGCATCAGTAACAGGTACACAGGCCCTTTGTTTGACACATGTCCTGAAGACCGACAGCGACTGAGACTTGTATCGTTGATGACAGAATCAAAGTCAACGACAGACTGCTCCATCGGATTGGTGTTTTGTTGTCCACAAGGCATTTGAAGGGTGCACCGTTCCCAGCAATACTGCAATACCGGGTCGATGCGTGGAGTGAACAGAGCAAGCTCCTATTTCGTCTCCCAAGGCTAAAAATCTGCTTAATAAGACATCCTCGTATAGAGGACATATCAGATATTAAACTGATAAGAACAGATACTACACTTGATCTTAGCCAAAAGGCCGAGAAGCGATGACCACAAAGGGTTTGCGTCCTGAGCCCACCTCCTGGGACCGTTCTCACTGGTCATGGTGCAGTTCTTTCAATTAGGCAGAGCAGCGGCAGCTGCTTAGCAACACCCGCCCCAGGCCTCCATGGTCAGGCTCCATGGTCAGGCATCTAGTTAAGTAAAGATGTATCTCTTTCTTTCTTTTTTTAGAACCTGAGGATCAGAGCATGGCACCTTGAGATCAAAGCATAGAAGCCTGATGTATCTCATTATTTCTCTCTTCAAACCTGAGGATCAGAGCATAGAACCTTGGGATCAAAGCATAGAACCCTGATGTCAGAGCATAGAACCTTGAGATCAAAGCATAGAACCCTGATGTCAGAGCAAGATTGATCTCATGATTTATTTCTCAGAACCTGAGGATCAGAGCATAGAACCTTGAGATAGACTCATTTGAACCATCTTGAGTTAGCAGTGTTTCGCCTCAGTTGATGTGTATATTCTTGCATATGAACTATTCCAGGAGCGACTTTCCCAATCCCTTTCCCCCTACCTCAACCACTCACCCATCAACACCTGACCTCATTTGAATATCAAACAAAGGTGTTAGAAGCTCAATTAGCAAAATGACTCATTCTCAGAAAAGTGCCTTGCCATGGTCCTATTAGCTCGCGGATAGTACCATTGGAATCGCATTGGCCATTATAGTGGGGGAGTCGAGTTTCAAGTCTCTGCGACCTTCCCGGAAAAAACGCAACAAGCCGACGATAATCCACTCATCCAAAAGCCCAGTTTCAAGTAGCCTGGGTCCAATGACCTTTATAAAAGACCTATTTCCAGATTCCGGGTTCCATCGTTTCCCCGCTAGCCTAGTGGTCTAAGCGCAGGGCATTAGCTTAAACCCGGTGCCAGTGGTTGGCGGTTCGCAGCCCGAGAGAGACTCATCTGAACCATCACGGGTTAGCACGGTCCGATTAGCTCGCCGGTAGTACCGTTGGAATCGCGTCGGCCATTGTACTGGGGGGAGTTGACTTTCAAGTCTCGGCGACCTTCAGAAAAAAACGCCGGTTCCAATGGTTGGCGGTTCGCATCCCGAGAGAGACTCATCTGAACCATCTTGAGTTAGCGATGTTTTCACTCAGTTTATTGTGTATGTTCTGCATATAAACTATTCCGGGAGTGACTTTCCCAATCCCAATCCCTCAACCACTCACCTATCAACCTAACCAAGGGCATACATCTAACATCTAGCACTTTTCTTTGTATCCATGGTCCCGGACTTTCTTTACTCTAGAGAACCAGGGGCACAGGACTTTAAAACAAGCGCACAGGGGGTTTTAACTCAGGGGGTGTGCTTAAGTGTGGGTCCACGGGGTCGGAGGGTGAGCCGGGTTAGGGGGGTGAGCTCCAGAGGTGGTTCAAGGGGGTCACATGACCCCAACTTTTACCCAGAGAAGGTGACCTTATTCCTGGGTAAAGTTAGCCAATGTGTGCCCTGGAAGCCATCTCCCTCCAAATGACCCTCCAGTTCCCCAGTGTCCCTGTTACTTCCCCTGACTCTGACCCAGAGTCCCATGTACTTTTATAGGGGCATTTCCCCAACCTTTACCCAGAGAAAGTGACCTCAAGCCTGGGTAAAGTCAGACCACGAGTGCCCTGGAAGTCATCTTCCTCCAAATGACCCTTCAGTGCCCCAGTGTCCCTGTTACTTCCCCTGACTCTGACCCAGAGTCCCATGCACTTTTATAGGGGCATTTCCCCAACCTTTACCCAGAGAACGTGACCTCAAACCTGGGTAAAGTATGACAAAGTATGCCCTGGAAGTCATCGCCCCCCAAATGACCGTTAACCTGAGCATAGAACCTTGGGATCAAAGCATAGAACCTTGAGATCACTGCACAGAATCAGAGCAATATTTATCTCATTCTTTCTTTCTTAGAACCTCAGGATCAGAGCATAGAACCGTGAGATCAAAGCATAGAACCCTGACGTCAGAGCATACAACTTAGTCTTAGAAACTGTCTCTTTATTTTATTTTCACAAATGCACAAGGCTCAGCCGAACGGCAAAGCCTGTCAAAAATAGGTTCAACTCATTGGTGTTCCTCTCCACGGAAGTCTTTAGTAAAAGGCGAAAGACTTGTGCGTTATGAAGAGAAACCAAAGTAAGTACTGCCCTCTTGTCAAGAGCAGCAGGTAATGTAGTCGTCCCAGTCAAATGTCTCACGGTAAGCCTCGGTTGACGTGCTGTGTTCAAAACAACAGGCCACACCCATTACCACGCCCATATTTTAAAGAGGGCGTTCCCACATTTTAAAGAGAGCAACAGTGTCCATTGCACAGTCTGTGTCCCTTCCAATAGAGAGAGGGGCATCAGTAACAGGTACACAGGCCCTTTGTTTGACACATGTCCTGAAGACCGACAGCGACTGAGACTTGTATCGTTGATGACAGAATCAAAGTCAACGACAGACTGCTCCATCGGATTGGTGTTTTGTTGTCCACAAGGCATTTGAAGGGTGCACCGTTCCCAGCAATACTGCAATACCGGGTCGATGCGTGGAGTGAACAGAGCAAGCTCCTATTTCGTCTCCCAAGGCTAAAAATCTGCTTAATAAGACATCCTCGTATAGAGGACATATCAGATATTAAACTGATAAGAACAGATACTACACTTGATCTTAGCCAAAAGGCCGAGAAGCGATGACCACAAAGGGTTTGCGTCCTGAGCCCACCTCCTGGGACCGTTCTCACTGGTCATGGTGCAGTTCTTTCAATTAGGCAGAGCAGCGGCAGCTGCTTAGCAACACCCGCCCCAGGCCTCCATGGTCAGGCTCCATGGTCAGGCATCTAGTTAAGTAAAGATGTATCTCTTTCTTTCTTTTTTTAGAACCTGAGGATCAGAGCATGGCACCTTGAGATCAAAGCATAGAAGCCTGATGTATCTCATTATTTCTCTCTTCAAACCTGAGGATCAGAGCATAGAACCTTGGGATCAAAGCATAGAACCCTGATGTCAGAGCATAGAACCTTGAGATCAAAGCATAGAACCCTGATGTCAGAGCAAGATTGATCTCATGATTTATTTCTCAGAACCTGAGGATCAGAGCATAGAACCTTGAGATAGACTCATTTGAACCATCTTGAGTTAGCAGTGTTTCGCCTCAGTTGATGTGTATATTCTTGCATATGAACTATTCCAGGAGCGACTTTCCCAATCCCTTTCCCCCTACCTCAACCACTCACCCATCAACACCTGACCTCATTTGAATATCAAACAAAGGTGTTAGAAGCTCAATTAGCAAAATGACTCATTCTCAGAAAAGTGCCTTGCCATAGTCCTATTAGCTCGCGGATAGTACCATTGGAATCGCATTGGCCATTATAGTGGGGGAGTCGAGTTTCAAGTCTCTGCGACCTTCCCGGAAAAAACGCAACAAGCCGACGATAATCCACTCATCCAAAAGCCCAGTTTCAAGTAGCCTGGGTCCAATGACCTTTATAAAAGACCTATTTCCAGATTCCGGGTTCCATCGTTTCCCCGCTAGCCTAGTGGTCTAAGCGCAGGGCATTAGCTTAAACCCGGTGCCAGTGGTTGGCGGTTCGCAGCCCGAGAGAGACTCATCTGAACCATCTCGGGTTAGCACGGTCCGATTAGCTCGCCGGTAGTACCGTTGGAATCGCGTCGGCCATTGTACTGGGGGGAGTTGACTTTCAAGTCTCTGCGACCTTCAGAAAAAAACGCCGGTTCCAATGGTTGGCGGTTCGCATCCCGAGAGAGACTCATCTGAACCATCTTGAGTTAGCGATGTTTTCACTCAGTTTATTGTGTATGTTCTGCATATAAACTATTCCGGGAGTGACTTTCCCAATCCCAATCCCTCAACCACTCACCTATCAACCTAACCAAGGGCATACATCTAACATCTAGCACTTTTCTTTGTATCCATGGTCCCGGACTTTCTTTACTCTAGAGAACCAGGGGCACAGGACTTTAAAACAAGCGCACAGGGGGTTTTAACTCAGGGGGTGTGCTTAAGTGTGGGTCCACGGGGTCGGAGGGTGAGCCGGGTTAGGGGGGTGAGCTCCAGAGGTGGTTCAAGGGGGTCACATGACCCCAACTTTTACCCAGAGAAGGTGACCTTATTCCTGGGTAAAGTTAGCCAATGTGTGCCCTGGAAGCCATCTCCCTCCAAATGACCCTCCAGTTCCCCAGTGTCCCTGTTACTTCCCCTGACTCTGACCCAGAGTCCCATGTACTTTTATAGGGGCATTTCCCCAACCTTTACCCAGAGAAAGTGACCTCAAGCCTGGGTAAAGTCAGACCACGAGTGCCCTGGAAGTCATCTTCCTCCAAATGACCCTTCAGTGCCCCAGTGTCCCTGTTACTTCCCCTGACTCTGACCCAGAGTCCCATGCACTTTTATAGGGGCATTTCCCCAAGCTTTACCCAGAGAACGTGACCTCAAACCTGGGTAAAGTATGACAAAGTATGCCCTGGAAGTCATCGCCCCCCAAATGACCGTTAACCTGAGCATAGAACCTTGGGATCAAAGCATAGAACCTTGAGATCACTGCACAGAATCAGAGCAATATTTATCTCATTCTTTCTTTCTTAGAACCTCAGGATCAGAGCATAGAACCGTGAGATCAAAGCATAGAACCCTGACGTCAGAGCATACAACTTAGTCTTAGAAACTGTCTCTTTATTTTATTTTCACAAATGCACAAGGCTCAGCCGAACGGCAAAGCCTGTCAAAAATAGGTTCAACTCATTGGTGTTCCTCTCCACGGAAGTCTTTAGTAAAAGGCGAAAGACTTGTGCGTTATGAAGAGAAACCAAAGTAAGTACTGCCCTCTTGTCAAGAGCAGCAGGTAATGTAGTCGTCCCAGTCAAATGTCTCACGGTAAGCCTCGGTTGACGTGCTGTGTTCAAAACAACAGGCCACACCCATTACCACGCCCATATTTTAAAGAGGGCGTTCCCACATTTTAAAGAGAGCAACAGTGTCCATTGCACAGTCTGTGTCCCTTCCAATAGAGAGAGGGGCATCAGTAACAGGTACACAGGCCCTTTGTTTGACACATGTCCTGAAGACCGACAGCGACTGAGACTTGTATCGTTGATGACAGAATCAAAGTCAACGACAGACTGCTCCATCGGATTGGTGTTTTGTTGTCCACAAGGCATTTGAAGGGTGCACCGTTCCCAGCAATACTGCAATACCGGGTCGATGCGTGGAGTGAACAGAGCAAGCTCCTATTTCGTCTCCCAAGGCTAAAAATCTGCTTAATAAGACATCCTCGTATAGAGGACATATCAGATATTAAACTGATAAGAACAGATACTACACTTGATCTTAGCCAAAAGGCCGAGAAGCGATGACCACAAAGGGTTTGCGTCCTGAGCCCACCTCCTGGGACCGTTCTCACTGGTCATGGTGCAGTTCTTTCAATTAGGCAGAGCAGCGGCAGCTGCTTAGCAACACCCGCCCCAGGCCTCCATGGTCAGGCTCCATGGTCAGGCATCTAGTTAAGTAAAGATGTATCTCTTTCTTTCTTTTTTTAGAACCTGAGGATCAGAGCATGGCACCTTGAGATCAAAGCATAGAAGCCTGATGTATCTCATTATTTCTCTCTTCAAACCTGAGGATCAGAGCATAGAACCTTGGGATCAAAGCATAGAACCCTGATGTCAGAGCATAGAACCTTGAGATCAAAGCATAGAACCCTGATGTCAGAGCAAGATTGATCTCATGATTTATTTCTCAGAACCTGAGGATCAGAGCATAGAACCTTGAGATAGACTCATTTGAACCATCTTGAGTTAGCAGTGTTTCGCCTCAGTTGATGTGTATATTCTTGCATATGAACTATTCCAGGAGCGACTTTCCCAATCCCTTTCCCCCTACCTCAACCACTCACCCATCAACACCTGACCTCATTTGAATATCAAACAAAGGTGTTAGAAGCTCAATTAGCAAAATGACTCATTCTCAGAAAAGTGCCTTGCCATGGTCCTATTAGCTCGCGGATAGTACCATTGGAATCGCATTGGCCATTATAGTGGGGGAGTCGAGTTTCAAGTCTCTGCGACCTTCCCGGAAAAAACGCAACAAGCCGACGATAATCCACTCATCCAAAAGCCCAGTTTCAAGTAGCCTGGGTCCAATGACCTTTATAAAAGACCTATTTCCAGATTCCGGGTTCCATCGTTTCCCCGCTAGCCTAGTGGTCTAAGCGCAGGGCATTAGCTTAAACCCGGTGCCAGTGGTTGGCGGTTCGCAGCCCGAGAGAGACTCATCTGAACCATCACGGGTTAGCACGGTCCGATTAGCTCGCCGGTAGTACCGTTGGAATCGCGTCGGCCATTGTACTGGGGGGAGTTGACTTTCAAGTCTCGGCGACCTTCAGAAAAAAACGCCGGTTCCAATGGTTGGCGGTTCGCATCCCGAGAGAGACTCATCTGAACCATCTTGAGTTAGCGATGTTTTCACTCAGTTTATTGTGTATGTTCTGCATATAAACTATTCCGGGAGTGACTTTCCCAATCCCAATCCCTCAACCACTCACCTATCAACCTAACCAAGGGCATACATCTAACATCTAGCACTTTTCTTTGTATCCATGGTCCCGGACTTTCTTTACTCTAGAGAACCAGGGGCACAGGACTTTAAAACAAGCGCACAGGGGGTTTTAACTCAGGGGGTGTGCTTAAGTGTGGGTCCACGGGGTCGGAGGGTGAGCCGGGTTAGGGGGGTGAGCTCCAGAGGTGGTTCAAGGGGGTCACATGACCCCAACTTTTACCCAGAGAAGGTGACCTTATTCCTGGGTAAAGTTAGCCAATGTGTGCCCTGGAAGCCATCTCCCTCCAAATGACCCTCCAGTTCCCCAGTGTCCCTGTTACTTCCCCTGACTCTGACCCAGAGTCCCATGTACTTTTATAGGGGCATTTCCCCAACCTTTACCCAGAGAAAGTGACCTCAAGCCTGGGTAAAGTCAGACCACGAGTGCCCTGGAAGTCATCTTCCTCCAAATGACCCTTCAGTGCCCCAGTGTCCCTGTTACTTCCCCTGACTCTGACCCAGAGTCCCATGCACTTTTATAGGGGCATTTCCCCAACCTTTACCCAGAGAACGTGACCTCAAACCTGGGTAAAGTATGACAAAGTATGCCCTGGAAGTCATCGCCCCCCAAATGACCGTTAACCTGAGCATAGAACCTTGGGATCAAAGCATAGAACCTTGAGATCACTGCACAGAATCAGAGCAATATTTATCTCATTCTTTCTTTCTTAGAACCTCAGGATCAGAGCATAGAACCGTGAGATCAAAGCATAGAACCCTGACGTCAGAGCATACAACTTAGTCTTAGAAACTGTCTCTTTATTTTATTTTCACAAATGCACAAGGCTCAGCCGAACGGCAAAGCCTGTCAAAAATAGGTTCAACTCATTGGTGTTCCTCTCCACGGAAGTCTTTAGTAAAAGGCGAAAGACTTGTGCGTTATGAAGAGAAACCAAAGTAAGTACTGCCCTCTTGTCAAGAGCAGCAGGTAATGTAGTCGTCCCAGTCAAATGTCTCACGGTAAGCCTCGGTTGACGTGCTGTGTTCAAAACAACAGGCCACACCCATTACCACGCCCATATTTTAAAGAGGGCGTTCCCACATTTTAAAGAGAGCAACAGTGTCCATTGCACAGTCTGTGTCCCTTCCAATAGAGAGAGGGGCATCAGTAACAGGTACACAGGCCCTTTGTTTGACACATGTCCTGAAGACCGACAGCGACTGAGACTTGTATCGTTGATGACAGAATCAAAGTCAACGACAGACTGCTCCATCGGATTGGTGTTTTGTTGTCCACAAGGCATTTGAAGGGTGCACCGTTCCCAGCAATACTGCAATACCGGGTCGATGCGTGGAGTGAACAGAGCAAGCTCCTATTTCGTCTCCCAAGGCTAAAAATCTGCTTAATAAGACATCCTCGTATAGAGGACATATCAGATATTAAACTGATAAGAACAGATACTACACTTGATCTTAGCCAAAAGGCCGAGAAGCGATGACCACAAAGGGTTTGCGTCCTGAGCCCACCTCCTGGGACCGTTCTCACTGGTCATGGTGCAGTTCTTTCAATTAGGCAGAGCAGCGGCAGCTGCTTAGCAACACCCGCCCCAGGCCTCCATGGTCAGGCTCCATGGTCAGGCATCTAGTTAAGTAAAGATGTATCTCTTTCTTTCTTTTTTTAGAACCTGAGGATCAGAGCATGGCACCTTGAGATCAAAGCATAGAAGCCTGATGTATCTCATTATTTCTCTCTTCAAACCTGAGGATCAGAGCATAGAACCTTGGGATCAAAGCATAGAACCCTGATGTCAGAGCATAGAACCTTGAGATCAAAGCATAGAACCCTGATGTCAGAGCAAGATTGATCTCATGATTTATTTCTCAGAACCTGAGGATCAGAGCATAGAACCTTGAGATAGACTCATTTGAACCATCTTGAGTTAGCAGTGTTTCGCCTCAGTTGATGTGTATATTCTTGCATATGAACTATTCCAGGAGCGACTTTCCCAATCCCTTTCCCCCTACCTCAACCACTCACCCATCAACACCTGACCTCATTTGAATATCAAACAAAGGTGTTAGAAGCTCAATTAGCAAAATGACTCATTCTCAGAAAAGTGCCTTGCCATAGTCCTATTAGCTCGCGGATAGTACCATTGGAATCGCATTGGCCATTATAGTGGGGGAGTCGAGTTTCAAGTCTCTGCGACCTTCCCGGAAAAAACGCAACAAGCCGACGATAATCCACTCATCCAAAAGCCCAGTTTCAAGTAGCCTGGGTCCAATGACCTTTATAAAAGACCTATTTCCAGATTCCGGGTTCCATCGTTTCCCCGCTAGCCTAGTGGTCTAAGCGCAGGGCATTAGCTTAAACCCGGTGCCAGTGGTTGGCGGTTCGCAGCCCGAGAGAGACTCATCTGAACCATCTCGGGTTAGCACGGTCCGATTAGCTCGCCGGTAGTACCGTTGGAATCGCGTCGGCCATTGTACTGGGGGGAGTTGACTTTCAAGTCTCTGCGACCTTCAGAAAAAAACGCCGGTTCCAATGGTTGGCGGTTCGCATCCCGAGAGAGACTCATCTGAACCATCTTGAGTTAGCGATGTTTTCACTCAGTTTATTGTGTATGTTCTGCATATAAACTATTCCGGGAGTGACTTTCCCAATCCCAATCCCTCAACCACTCACCTATCAACCTAACCAAGGGCATACATCTAACATCTAGCACTTTTCTTTGTATCCATGGTCCCGGACTTTCTTTACTCTAGAGAACCAGGGGCACAGGACTTTAAAACAAGCGCACAGGGGGTTTTAACTCAGGGGGTGTGCTTAAGTGTGGGTCCACGGGGTCGGAGGGTGAGCCGGGTTAGGGGGGTGAGCTCCAGAGGTGGTTCAAGGGGGTCACATGACCCCAACTTTTACCCAGAGAAGGTGACCTTATTCCTGGGTAAAGTTAGCCAATGTGTGCCCTGGAAGCCATCTCCCTCCAAATGACCCTCCAGTTCCCCAGTGTCCCTGTTACTTCCCCTGACTCTGACCCAGAGTCCCATGTACTTTTATAGGGGCATTTCCCCAACCTTTACCCAGAGAAAGTGACCTCAAGCCTGGGTAAAGTCAGACCACGAGTGCCCTGGAAGTCATCTTCCTCCAAATGACCCTTCAGTGCCCCAGTGTCCCTGTTACTTCCCCTGACTCTGACCCAGAGTCCCATGCACTTTTATAGGGGCATTTCCCCAAGCTTTACCCAGAGAACGTGACCTCAAACCTGGGTAAAGTATGACAAAGTATGCCCTGGAAGTCATCGCCCCCCAAATGACCGTTAACCTGAGCATAGAACCTTGGGATCAAAGCATAGAACCTTGAGATCACTGCACAGAATCAGAGCAATATTTATCTCATTCTTTCTTTCTTAGAACCTCAGGATCAGAGCATAGAACCGTGAGATCAAAGCATAGAACCCTGACGTCAGAGCATACAACTTAGTCTTAGAAACTGTCTCTTTATTTTATTTTCACAAATGCACAAGGCTCAGCCGAACGGCAAAGCCTGTCAAAAATAGGTTCAACTCATTGGTGTTCCTCTCCACGGAAGTCTTTAGTAAAAGGCGAAAGACTTGTGCGTTATGAAGAGAAACCAAAGTAAGTACTGCCCTCTTGTCAAGAGCAGCAGGTAATGTAGTCGTCCCAGTCAAATGTCTCACGGTAAGCCTCGGTTGACGTGCTGTGTTCAAAACAACAGGCCACACCCATTACCACGCCCATATTTTAAAGAGGACGTTCCCACATTTTAAAGAGAGCAACAGTGTCCATTGCACAGTCTGTGTCCCTTCCAATAGAGAGAGGGGCATCAGTAACAGGTACACAGGCCCTTTGTTTGACACATGTCCTGAAGACCGACAGCGACTGAGACTTGTATCGTTGATGACAGAATCAAAGTCAACGACAGACTGCTCCATCGGATTGGTGTTTTGTTGTCCACAAGGCATTTGAAGGGTGCACCGTTCCCAGCAATACTGCAATACCGGGTCGATGCGTGGAGTGAACAGAGCAAGCTCCTATTTCGTCTCCCAAGGCTAAAAATCTGCTTAATAAGACATCCTCGTATAGAGGACATATCAGATATTAAACTGATAAGAACAGATACTACACTTGATCTTAGCCAAAAGGCCGAGAAGCGATGACCACAAAGGGTTTGCGTCCTGAGCCCACCTCCTGGGACCGTTCTCACTGGTCATGGTGCAGTTCTTTCAATTAGGCAGAGCAGCGGCAGCTGCTTAGCAACACCCGCCCCAGGCCTCCATGGTCAGGCTCCATGGTCAGGCATCTAGTTAAGTAAAGATGTATCTCTTTCTTTCTTTTTTTAGAACCTGAGGATCAGAGCATGGCACCTTGAGATCAAAGCATAGAAGCCTGATGTATCTCATTATTTCTCTCTTCAAACCTGAGGATCAGAGCATAGAACCTTGGGATCAAAGCATAGAACCCTGATGTCAGAGCATAGAACCTTGAGATCAAAGCATAGAACCCTGATGTCAGAGCAAGATTGATCTCATGATTTATTTCTCAGAACCTGAGGATCAGAGCATAGAACCTTGAGATAGACTCATTTGAACCATCTTGAGTTAGCAGTGTTTCGCCTCAGTTGATGTGTATATTCTTGCATATGAACTATTCCAGGAGCGACTTTCCCAATCCCTTTCCCCCTACCTCAACCACTCACCCATCAACACCTGACCTCATTTGAATATCAAACAAAGGTGTTAGAAGCTCAATTAGCAAAATGACTCATTCTCAGAAAAGTGCCTTGCCATGGTCCTATTAGCTCGCGGATAGTACCATTGGAATCGCATTGGCCATTATAGTGGGGGAGTCGAGTTTCAAGTCTCTGCGACCTTCCCGGAAAAAACGCAACAAGCCGACGATAATCCACTCATCCAAAAGCCCAGTTTCAAGTAGCCTGGGTCCAATGACCTTTATAAAAGACCTATTTCCAGATTCCGGGTTCCATCGTTTCCCCGCTAGCCTAGTGGTCTAAGCGCAGGGCATTAGCTTAAACCCGGTGCCAGTGGTTGGCGGTTCGCAGCCCGAGAGAGACTCATCTGAACCATCTCGGGTTAGCACGGTCCGATTAGCTCGCCGGTAGTACCGTTGGAATCGCGTCGGCCATTGTACTGGGGGGAGTTGACTTTCAAGTCTCGGCGACCTTCAGAAAAAAACGCCGGTTCCAATGGTTGGCGGTTCGCATCCCGAGAGAGACTCATCTGAACCATCTTGAGTTAGCGATGTTTTCACTCAGTTTATTGTGTATGTTCTGCATATAAACTATTCCGGGAGTGACTTTCCCAATCCCAATCCCTCAACCACTCACCTATCAACCTAACCAAGGGCATACATCTAACATCTAGCACTTTTCTTTGTATCCATGGTCCCGGACTTTCTTTACTCTAGAGAACCAGGGGCACAGGACTTTAAAACAAGCGCACAGGGGGTTTTAACTCAGGGGGTGTGCTTAAGTGTGGGTCCACGGGGTCGGAGGGTGAGCCGGGTTAGGGGGGTGAGCTCCAGAGGTGGTTCAAGGGGGTCACATGACCCCAACTTTTACCCAGAGAAGGTGACCTTATTCCTGGGTAAAGTTAGCCAATGTGTGCCCTGGAAGCCATCTCCCTCCAAATGACCCTCCAGTTCCCCAGTGTCCCTGTTACTTCCCCTGACTCTGACCCAGAGTCCCATGTACTTTTATAGGGGCATTTCCCCAACCTTTACCCAGAGAAAGTGACCTCAAGCCTGGGTAAAGTCAGACCACGAGTGCCCTGGAAGTCATCTTCCTCCAAATGACCCTTCAGTGCCCCAGTGTCCCTGTTACTTCCCCTGACTCTGACCCAGAGTCCCATGCACTTTTATAGGGGCATTTCCCCAACCTTTACCCAGAGAACGTGACCTCAAACCTGGGTAAAGTATGACAAAGTATGCCCTGGAAGTCATCGCCCCCCAAATGACCGTTAACCTGAGCATAGAACCTTGGGATCAAAGCATAGAACCTTGAGATCACTGCACAGAATCAGAGCAATATTTATCTCATTCTTTCTTTCTTAGAACCTCAGGATCAGAGCATAGAACCGTGAGATCAAAGCATAGAACCCTGACGTCAGAGCATACAACTTAGTCTTAGAAACTGTCTCTTTATTTTATTTTCACAAATGCACAAGGCTCAGCCGAACGGCAAAGCCTGTCAAAAATAGGTTCAACTCATTGGTGTTCCTCTCCACGGAAGTCTTTAGTAAAAGGCGAAAGACTTGTGCGTTATGAAGAGAAACCAAAGTAAGTACTGCCCTCTTGTCAAGAGCAGCAGGTAATGTAGTCGTCCCAGTCAAATGTCTCACGGTAAGCCTCGGTTGACGTGCTGTGTTCAAAACAACAGGCCACACCCATTACCACGCCCATATTTTAAAGAGGGCGTTCCCACATTTTAAAGAGAGCAACAGTGTCCATTGCACAGTCTGTGTCCCTTCCAATAGAGAGAGGGGCATCAGTAACAGGTACACAGGCCCTTTGTTTGACACATGTCCTGAAGACCGACAGCGACTGAGACTTGTATCGTTGATGACAGAATCAAAGTCAACGACAGACTGCTCCATCGGATTGGTGTTTTGTTGTCCACAAGGCATTTGAAGGGTGCACCGTTCCCAGCAATACTGCAATACCGGGTCGATGCGTGGAGTGAACAGAGCAAGCTCCTATTTCGTCTCCCAAGGCTAAAAATCTGCTTAATAAGACATCCTCGTATAGAGGACATATCAGATATTAAACTGATAAGAACAGATACTACACTTGATCTTAGCCAAAAGGCCGAGAAGCGATGACCACAAAGGGTTTGCGTCCTGAGCCCACCTCCTGGGACCGTTCTCACTGGTCATGGTGCAGTTCTTTCAATTAGGCAGAGCAGCGGCAGCTGCTTAGCAACACCCGCCCCAGGCCTCCATGGTCAGGCTCCATGGTCAGGCATCTAGTTAAGTAAAGATGTATCTCTTTCTTTCTTTTTTTAGAACCTGAGGATCAGAGCATGGCACCTTGAGATCAAAGCATAGAAGCCTGATGTATCTCATTATTTCTCTCTTCAAACCTGAGGATCAGAGCATAGAACCTTGGGATCAAAGCATAGAACCCTGATGTCAGAGCATAGAACCTTGAGATCAAAGCATAGAACCCTGATGTCAGAGCAAGATTGATCTCATGATTTATTTCTCAGAACCTGAGGATCAGAGCATAGAACCTTGAGATAGACTCATTTGAACCATCTTGAGTTAGCAGTGTTTCGCCTCAGTTGATGTGTATATTCTTGCATATGAACTATTCCAGGAGCGACTTTCCCAATCCCTTTCCCCCTACCTCAACCACTCACCCATCAACACCTGACCTCATTTGAATATCAAACAAAGGTGTTAGAAGCTCAATTAGCAAAATGACTCATTCTCAGAAAAGTGCCTTGCCATAGTCCTATTAGCTCGCGGATAGTACCATTGGAATCGCATTGGCCATTATAGTGGGGGAGTCGAGTTTCAAGTCTCTGCGACCTTCCCGGAAAAAACGCAACAAGCCGACGATAATCCACTCATCCAAAAGCCCAGTTTCAAGTAGCCTGGGTCCAATGACCTTTATAAAAGACCTATTTCCAGATTCCGGGTTCCATCGTTTCCCCGCTAGCCTAGTGGTCTAAGCGCAGGGCATTAGCTTAAACCCGGTGCCAGTGGTTGGCGGTTCGCAGCCCGAGAGAGACTCATCTGAACCATCTCGGGTTAGCACGGTCCGATTAGCTCGCCGGTAGTACCGTTGGAATCGCGTCGGCCATTGTACTGGGGGGAGTTGACTTTCAAGTCTCTGCGACCTTCAGAAAAAAACGCCGGTTCCAATGGTTGGCGGTTCGCATCCCGAGAGAGACTCATCTGAACCATCTTGAGTTAGCGATGTTTTCACTCAGTTTATTGTGTATGTTCTGCATATAAACTATTCCGGGAGTGACTTTCCCAATCCCAATCCCTCAACCACTCACCTATCAACCTAACCAAGGGCATACATCTAACATCTAGCACTTTTCTTTGTATCCATGGTCCCGGACTTTCTTTACTCTAGAGAACCAGGGGCACAGGACTTTAAAACAAGCGCACAGGGGGTTTTAACTCAGGGGGTGTGCTTAAGTGTGGGTCCACGGGGTCGGAGGGTGAGCCGGGTTAGGGGGGTGAGCTCCAGAGGTGGTTCAAGGGGGTCACATGACCCCAACTTTTACCCAGAGAAGGTGACCTTATTCCTGGGTAAAGTTAGCCAATGTGTGCCCTGGAAGCCATCTCCCTCCAAATGACCCTCCAGTTCCCCAGTGTCCCTGTTACTTCCCCTGACTCTGACCCAGAGTCCCATGTACTTTTATAGGGGCATTTCCCCAACCTTTACCCAGAGAAAGTGACCTCAAGCCTGGGTAAAGTCAGACCACGAGTGCCCTGGAAGTCATCTTCCTCCAAATGACCCTTCAGTGCCCCAGTGTCCCTGTTACTTCCCCTGACTCTGACCCAGAGTCCCATGCACTTTTATAGGGGCATTTCCCCAAGCTTTACCCAGAGAACGTGACCTCAAACCTGGGTAAAGTATGACAAAGTATGCCCTGGAAGTCATCGCCCCCCAAATGACCGTTAACCTGAGCATAGAACCTTGGGATCAAAGCATAGAACCTTGAGATCACTGCACAGAATCAGAGCAATATTTATCTCATTCTTTCTTTCTTAGAACCTCAGGATCAGAGCATAGAACCGTGAGATCAAAGCATAGAACCCTGACGTCAGAGCATACAACTTAGTCTTAGAAACTGTCTCTTTATTTTATTTTCACAAATGCACAAGGCTCAGCCGAACGGCAAAGCCTGTCAAAAATAGGTTCAACTCATTGGTGTTCCTCTCCACGGAAGTCTTTAGTAAAAGGCGAAAGACTTGTGCGTTATGAAGAGAAACCAAAGTAAGTACTGCCCTCTTGTCAAGAGCAGCAGGTAATGTAGTCGTCCCAGTCAAATGTCTCACGGTAAGCCTCGGTTGACGTGCTGTGTTCAAAACAACAGGCCACACCCATTACCACGCCCATATTTTAAAGAGGGCGTTCCCACATTTTAAAGAGAGCAACAGTGTCCATTGCACAGTCTGTGTCCCTTCCAATAGAGAGAGGGGCATCAGTAACAGGTACACAGGCCCTTTGTTTGACACATGTCCTGAAGACCGACAGCGACTGAGACTTGTATCGTTGATGACAGAATCAAAGTCAACGACAGACTGCTCCATCGGATTGGTGTTTTGTTGTCCACAAGGCATTTGAAGGGTGCACCGTTCCCAGCAATACTGCAATACCGGGTCGATGCGTGGAGTGAACAGAGCAAGCTCCTATTTCGTCTCCCAAGGCTAAAAATCTGCTTAATAAGACATCCTCGTATAGAGGACATATCAGATATTAAACTGATAAGAACAGATACTACACTTGATCTTAGCCAAAAGGCCGAGAAGCGATGACCACAAAGGGTTTGCGTCCTGAGCCCACCTCCTGGGACCGTTCTCACTGGTCATGGTGCAGTTCTTTCAATTAGGCAGAGCAGCGGCAGCTGCTTAGCAACACCCGCCCCAGGCCTCCATGGTCAGGCTCCATGGTCAGGCATCTAGTTAAGTAAAGATGTATCTCTTTCTTTCTTTTTTTAGAACCTGAGGATCAGAGCATGGCACCTTGAGATCAAAGCATAGAAGCCTGATGTATCTCATTATTTCTCTCTTCAAACCTGAGGATCAGAGCATAGAACCTTGGGATCAAAGCATAGAACCCTGATGTCAGAGCATAGAACCTTGAGATCAAAGCATAGAACCCTGATGTCAGAGCAAGATTGATCTCATGATTTATTTCTCAGAACCTGAGGATCAGAGCATAGAACCTTGAGATAGACTCATTTGAACCATCTTGAGTTAGCAGTGTTTCGCCTCAGTTGATGTGTATATTCTTGCATATGAACTATTCCAGGAGCGACTTTCCCAATCCCTTTCCCCCTACCTCAACCACTCACCCATCAACACCTGACCTCATTTGAATATCAAACAAAGGTGTTAGAAGCTCAATTAGCAAAATGACTCATTCTCAGAAAAGTGCCTTGCCATGGTCCTATTAGCTCGCGGATAGTACCATTGGAATCGCATTGGCCATTATAGTGGGGGAGTCGAGTTTCAAGTCTCTGCGACCTTCCCGGAAAAAACGCAACAAGCCGACGATAATCCACTCATCCAAAAGCCCAGTTTCAAGTAGCCTGGGTCCAATGACCTTTATAAAAGACCTATTTCCAGATTCCGGGTTCCATCGTTTCCCCGCTAGCCTAGTGGTCTAAGCGCAGGGCATTAGCTTAAACCCGGTGCCAGTGGTTGGCGGTTCGCAGCCCGAGAGAGACTCATCTGAACCATCTCGGGTTAGCACGGTCCGATTAGCTCGCCGGTAGTACCGTTGGAATCGCGTCGGCCATTGTACTGGGGGGAGTTGACTTTCAAGTCTCTGCGACCTTCAGAAAAAAACGCCGGTTCCAATGGTTGGCGGTTCGCATCCCGAGAGAGACTCATCTGAACCATCTTGAGTTAGCGATGTTTTCACTCAGTTTATTGTGTATGTTCTGCATATAAACTATTCCGGGAGTGACTTTCCCAATCCCAATCCCTCAACCACTCACCTATCAACCTAACCAAGGGCATACATCTAACATCTAGCACTTTTCTTTGTATCCATGGTCCCGGACTTTCTTTACTCTAGAGAACCAGGGGCACAGGACTTTAAAACAAGCGCACAGGGGGTTTTAACTCAGGGGGTGTGCTTAAGTGTGGGTCCACGGGGTCGGAGGGTGAGCCGGGTTAGGGGGGTGAGCTCCAGAGGTGGTTCAAGGGGGTCACATGACCCCAACTTTTACCCAGAGAAGGTGACCTTATTCCTGGGTAAAGTTAGCCAATGTGTGCCCTGGAAGCCATCTCCCTCCAAATGACCCTCCAGTTCCCCAGTGTCCCTGTTACTTCCCCTGACTCTGACCCAGAGTCCCATGTACTTTTATAGGGGCATTTCCCCAACCTTTACCCAGAGAAAGTGACCTCAAGCCTGGGTAAAGTCAGACCACGAGTGCCCTGGAAGTCATCTTCCTCCAAATGACCCTTCAGTGCCCCAGTGTCCCTGTTACTTCCCCTGACTCTGACCCAGAGTCCCATGCACTTTTATAGGGGCATTTCCCCAAGCTTTACCCAGAGAACGTGACCTCAAACCTGGGTAAAGTATGACAAAGTATGCCCTGGAAGTCATCGCCCCCCAAATGACCGTTAACCTGAGCATAGAACCTTGGGATCAAAGCATAGAACCTTGAGATCACTGCACAGAATCAGAGCAATATTTATCTCATTCTTTCTTTCTTAGAACCTCAGGATCAGAGCATAGAACCGTGAGATCAAAGCATAGAACCCTGACGTCAGAGCATACAACTTAGTCTTAGAAACTGTCTCTTTATTTTATTTTCACAAATGCACAAGGCTCAGCCGAACGGCAAAGCCTGTCAAAAATAGGTTCAACTCATTGGTGTTCCTCTCCACGGAAGTCTTTAGTAAAAGGCGAAAGACTTGTGCGTTATGAAGAGAAACCAAAGTAAGTACTGCCCTCTTGTCAAGAGCAGCAGGTAATGTAGTCGTCCCAGTCAAATGTCTCACGGTAAGCCTCGGTTGACGTGCTGTGTTCAAAACAACAGGCCACACCCATTACCACGCCCATATTTTAAAGAGGGCGTTCCCACATTTTAAAGAGAGCAACAGTGTCCATTGCACAGTCTGTGTCCCTTCCAATAGAGAGAGGGGCATCAGTAACAGGTACACAGGCCCTTTGTTTGACACATGTCCTGAAGACCGACAGCGACTGAGACTTGTATCGTTGATGACAGAATCAAAGTCAACGACAGACTGCTCCATCGGATTGGTGTTTTGTTGTCCACAAGGCATTTGAAGGGTGCACCGTTCCCAGCAATACTGCAATACCGGGTCGATGCGTGGAGTGAACAGAGCAAGCTCCTATTTCGTCTCCCAAGGCTAAAAATCTGCTTAATAAGACATCCTCGTATAGAGGACATATCAGATATTAAACTGATAAGAACAGATACTACACTTGATCTTAGCCAAAAGGCCGAGAAGCGATGACCACAAAGGGTTTGCGTCCTGAGCCCACCTCCTGGGACCGTTCTCACTGGTCATGGTGCAGTTCTTTCAATTAGGCAGAGCAGCGGCAGCTGCTTAGCAACACCCGCCCCAGGCCTCCATGGTCAGGCTCCATGGTCAGGCATCTAGTTAAGTAAAGATGTATCTCTTTCTTTCTTTTTTTAGAACCTGAGGATCAGAGCATGGCACCTTGAGATCAAAGCATAGAAGCCTGATGTATCTCATTATTTCTCTCTTCAAACCTGAGGATCAGAGCATAGAACCTTGGGATCAAAGCATAGAACCCTGATGTCAGAGCATAGAACCTTGAGATCAAAGCATAGAACCCTGATGTCAGAGCAAGATTGATCTCATGATTTATTTCTCAGAACCTGAGGATCAGAGCATAGAACCTTGAGATAGACTCATTTGAACCATCTTGAGTTAGCAGTGTTTCGCCTCAGTTGATGTGTATATTCTTGCATATGAACTATTCCAGGAGCGACTTTCCCAATCCCTTTCCCCCTACCTCAACCACTCACCCATCAACACCTGACCTCATTTGAATATCAAACAAAGGTGTTAGAAGCTCAATTAGCAAAATGACTCATTCTCAGAAAAGTGCCTTGCCATAGTCCTATTAGCTCGCGGATAGTACCATTGGAATCGCATTGGCCATTATAGTGGGGGAGTCGAGTTTCAAGTCTCTGCGACCTTCCCGGAAAAAACGCAACAAGCCGACGATAATCCACTCATCCAAAAGCCCAGTTTCAAGTAGCCTGGGTCCAATGACCTTTATAAAAGACCTATTTCCAGATTCCGGGTTCCATCGTTTCCCCGCTAGCCTAGTGGTCTAAGCGCAGGGCATTAGCTTAAACCCGGTGCCAGTGGTTGGCGGTTCGCAGCCCGAGAGAGACTCATCTGAACCATCTCGGGTTAGCACGGTCCGATTAGCTCGCCGGTAGTACCGTTGGAATCGCGTCGGCCATTGTACTGGGGGGAGTTGACTTTCAAGTCTCTGCGACCTTCAGAAAAAAATGCCGGTTCCAATGGTTGGCGGTTCGCATCCCGAGAGAGACTCATCTGAACCATCTTGAGTTAGCGATGTTTTCACTCAGTTTATTGTGTATGTTCTGCATATAAACTATTCCGGGAGTGACTTTCCCAATCCCAATCCCTCAACCACTCACCTATCAACCTAACCAAGGGCATACATCTAACATCTAGCACTTTTCTTTGTATCCATGGTCCCGGACTTTCTTTACTCTAGAGAACCAGGGGCACAGGACTTTAAAACAAGCGCACAGGGGGTTTTAACTCAGGGGGTGTGCTTAAGTGTGGGTCCACGGGGTCGGAGGGTGAGCCGGGTTAGGGGGGTGAGCTCCAGAGGTGGTTCAAGGGGGTCACATGACCCCAACTTTTACCCAGAGAAGGTGACCTTATTCCTGGGTAAAGTTAGCCAATGTGTGCCCTGGAAGCCATCTCCCTCCAAATGACCCTCCAGTTCCCCAGTGTCCCTGTTACTTCCCCTGACTCTGACCCAGAGTCCCATGTACTTTTATAGGGGCATTTCCCCAACCTTTACCCAGAGAAAGTGACCTCAAGCCTGGGTAAAGTCAGACCACGAGTGCCCTGGAAGTCATCTTCCTCCAAATGACCCTTCAGTGCCCCAGTGTCCCTGTTACTTCCCCTGACTCTGACCCAGAGTCCCATGCACTTTTATAGGGGCATTTCCCCAAGCTTTACCCAGAGAACGTGACCTCAAACCTGGGTAAAGTATGACAAAGTATGCCCTGGAAGTCATCGCCCCCCAAATGACCGTTAACCTGAGCATAGAACCTTGGGATCAAAGCATAGAACCTTGAGATCACTGCACAGAATCAGAGCAATATTTATCTCATTCTTTCTTTCTTAGAACCTCAGGATCAGAGCATAGAACCGTGAGATCAAAGCATAGAACCCTGACGTCAGAGCATACAACTTAGTCTTAGAAACTGTCTCTTTATTTTATTTTCACAAATGCACAAGGCTCAGCCGAACGGCAAAGCCTGTCAAAAATAGGTTCAACTCATTGGTGTTCCTCTCCACGGAAGTCTTTAGTAAAAGGCGAAAGACTTGTGCGTTATGAAGAGAAACCAAAGTAAGTACTGCCCTCTTGTCAAGAGCAGCAGGTAATGTAGTCGTCCCAGTCAAATGTCTCACGGTAAGCCTCGGTTGACGTGCTGTGTTCAAAACAACAGGCCACACCCATTACCACGCCCATATTTTAAAGAGGGCGTTCCCACATTTTAAAGAGAGCAACAGTGTCCATTGCACAGTCTGTGTCCCTTCCAATAGAGAGAGGGGCATCAGTAACAGGTACACAGGCCCTTTGTTTGACACATGTCCTGAAGACCGACAGCGACTGAGACTTGTATCGTTGATGACAGAATCAAAGTCAACGACAGACTGCTCCATCGGATTGGTGTTTTGTTGTCCACAAGGCATTTGAAGGGTGCACCGTTCCCAGCAATACTGCAATACCGGGTCGATGCGTGGAGTGAACAGAGCAAGCTCCTATTTCGTCTCCCAAGGCTAAAAATCTGCTTAATAAGACATCCTCGTATAGAGGACATATCAGATATTAAACTGATAAGAACAGATACTACACTTGATCTTAGCCAAAAGGCCGAGAAGCGATGACCACAAAGGGTTTGCGTCCTGAGCCCACCTCCTGGGACCGTTCTCACTGGTCATGGTGCAGTTCTTTCAATTAGGCAGAGCAGCGGCAGCTGCTTAGCAACACCCGCCCCAGGCCTCCATGGTCAGGCTCCATGGTCAGGCATCTAGTTAAGTAAAGATGTATCTCTTTCTTTCTTTTTTTAGAACCTGAGGATCAGAGCATGGCACCTTGAGATCAAAGCATAGAAGCCTGATGTATCTCATTATTTCTCTCTTCAAACCTGAGGATCAGAGCATAGAACCTTGGGATCAAAGCATAGAACCCTGATGTCAGAGCATAGAACCTTGAGATCAAAGCATAGAACCCTGATGTCAGAGCAAGATTGATCTCATGATTTATTTCTCAGAACCTGAGGATCAGAGCATAGAACCTTGAGATAGACTCATTTGAACCATCTTGAGTTAGCAGTGTTTCGCCTCAGTTGATGTGTATATTCTTGCATATGAACTATTCCAGGAGCGACTTTCCCAATCCCTTTCCCCCTACCTCAACCACTCACCCATCAACACCTGACCTCATTTGAATATCAAACAAAGGTGTTAGAAGCTCAATTAGCAAAATGACTCATTCTCAGAAAAGTGCCTTGCCATGGTCCTATTAGCTCGCGGATAGTACCATTGGAATCGCATTGGCCATTATAGTGGGGGAGTCGAGTTTCAAGTCTCTGCGACCTTCCCGGAAAAAACGCAACAAGCCGACGATAATCCACTCATCCAAA
>JBAMJR010000528.1:0-31968 GCA_038501785.1 Myoxocephalus aenaeus | reverse complement strand
GCCTGGGGCGGGTGTTGCTAAGCAGCTGCCGCTGCTCTGCCTAATTGAAAGAACTGCACCATGACCAGTGAGAACGGTCCCAGGAGGTGGGCTCAGGACGCAAACCCTTTGTGGTCATCGCTTCTCGGCCTTTTGGCTAAGATCAAGTGTAGTATCTGTTCTTATCAGTTTAATATCTGATACGTCCTCTATACGAGGATGTCTTATTAAGCAGATTTTTAGCCTTGGGAGACGAAATAGGAGCTTGCTCTGTTCACTCCACGCATCGACCCGGTATTGCAGTATTGCTGGGAACGGTGCACCCTTCAAATGCCTTGTGGACAACAAAACACCAATCCGATGGAGCAGTCTGTCGTTGACTTTGATTCTGTCATCAACGATACAAGTCTCAGTCGCTGTCGGTCTTCAGGACATGTGTCAAACAAAGGGCCTGTGTACCTGTTACTGATGCCCCTCTCTCTATTGGAAGGGACACAGACTGTGCAATGGACACTGTTTGCTCTCTTTAAAATGTGGGGAACGCCCTCTTTAAAATATGGGCGTGGTAATGGGTGTGGCCTGTTGTTTTGAACACAGCACGTCAACCGAGGCTTACCGTGAGACATTTGACTGGGACGACTACATTACCTGCTGCTCTTGACAAGAGGGCAGTACTTACTTTGGTTTCTCTTCATAACGCACAAGTCTTTCGCCTTTTACTAAAGACTTCCGTGGAGAGGAACACCAATGAGTTGAACCTATTTTTGACAGGCTTTGCCGTTCGCCTGAGCCTTGTGCATTTGTGAAAATAAAATAAAGAGACAGTTTCTAAGACTAAGTTGTATGCTCTGACGTCAGGGTTCTATGCTTTGATCTCACGGTTCTATGCTCTGATCCTGAGGTTCTAAGAAAGAAAGAATGAGATAAATATTGCTCTGATTCTGTGCAGTGATCTCAAGGTTCTATGCTTTGATCCCAAGGTTCTATGCTCAGGTTAACGGTCATTTGGGGGGCGATGACTTCCAGGGCATACTTTGTCATACTTTACCCAGGTTTGAGGTCACGTTCTCTGGGTAAAGGTTGGGGAAATGCCCCTATAAAAGTGCATGGGACTCTGGGTCAGAGTCAGGGGAAGTAACAGGGACACTGGGGCACTGAAGGGTCATTTGGAGGAAGATGACTTCCAGGGCACTCGTGGTCTGACTTTACCCAGGCTTGAGGTCACTTTCTCTGGGTAAAGGTTGGGGAAATGCCCCTATAAAAGTACATGGGACTCTGGGTCAGAGTCAGGGGAAGTAACAGGGACACTGGGGAACTGGAGGGTCATTTGGAGGGAGATGGCTTCCAGGGCACACATTGGCTAACTTTACCCAGGAATAAGGTCACCTTCTCTGGGTAAAAGTTGGGGTCATGTGACCCCCTTGAACCACCTCTGGAGCTCACCCCCCTAACCCGGCTCACCCTCCGACCCCGTGGACCCACACTTAAGCACACCCCCTGAGTTAAAACCCCCTGTGCGCTTGTTTTAAAGTCCTGTGCCCCTGGTTCTCTAGAGTAAAGAAAGTCCGGGACCATGGATACAAAGAAAAAGTGCTAGATGTTAGATGTATGCCCTTGGTTAGGTTGATAGGTGAGTGGTTGAGGGATTGGGATTGGGAAAGTCACTCCCGGAATAGTTTATATGCAGAACATACACAATAAACTGAGCGAAAACATCGCTAACTCAAGATGGTTCAGATGAGTCTCTCTCGGGATGCGAACCGCCAACCATTGGAACCGGCGTTTTTTTCTGAAGGTCGCAGAGACTTGAAAGTCAACTCCCCCCAGTACAATGGCCGACGCGATTCCAACGGTACTACCGGCGAGCTAATCGGACCGTGCTAACCCGAGATGGTTCAGATGAGTCTCTCTCGGGCTGCGAACCGCCAACCACTGGCACCGGGTTTAAGCTAATGCCCTGCGCTTAGACCACTAGGCTAGCGGGGAAACGATGGAACCCGGAATCTGGAAATAGGTCTTTTATAAAGGTCATTGGACCCAGGCTACTTGAAACTGGGCTTTTGGATGAGTGGATTATCGTCGGCTTGTTGCGTTTTTTCCGGGAAGGTCGCAGAGACTTGAAACTCGACTCCCCCACTATAATGGCCAATGCGATTCCAATGGTACTATCCGCGAGCTAATAGGACCATGGCAAGGCACTTTTCTGAGAATGAGTCATTTTGCTAATTGAGCTTCTAACACCTTTGTTTGATATTCAAATGAGGTCAGGTGTTGATGGGTGAGTGGTTGAGGTAGGGGGAAAGGGATTGGGAAAGTCGCTCCTGGAATAGTTCATATGCAAGAATATACACATCAACTGAGGCGAAACACTGCTAACTCAAGATGGTTCAAATGAGTCTATCTCAAGGTTCTACGCTCTGATCCTCAGGTTCTGAGAAATAAATCATGAGATCAATCTTGCTCTGACATCAGGGTTCTATGCTTTGATCTCAAGGTTCTATGCTCTGACATCAGGGTTCTATGCTTTGATCCCAAGGTTCTATGCTCTGATCCTCAGGTTTGAAGAGAGAAATAATGAGATACATCAGGCTTCTATGCTTTGATCTCAAGGTGCCATGCTCTGATCCTCAGGTTCTAAAAAAAGAAAGAAAGAGATACATCTTTACTTAACTAGATGCCTGACCATGGAGCCTGACCACGGAGGCCTGGGGCGGGTGTTGCTAAGCAGCTGCCGCTGCTCTGCCTAATTGAAAGAACTGCACCATGACCAGTGAGAACGGTCCCAGGAGGTGGGCTCAGGACGCAAACCCTTTGTGGTCATCGCTTCTCGGCCTTTTGGCTAAGATCAAGTGTAGTATCTGTTCTTATCAGTTTAATATCTGATACGTCCTCTATACGAGGATGTCTTATTAAGCAGATTTTTAGCCTTGGGAGACGAAATAGGAGCTTGCTCTGTTCACTCCACGCATCGACCCGGTATTGCAGTATTGCTGGGAACGGTGCACCCTTCAAATGCCTTGTGGACAACAAAACACCAATCCGATGGAGCAGTCTGTCGTTGACTTTGATTCTGTCATCAACGATACAAGTCTCAGTCGCTGTCGGTCTTCAGGACATGTGTCAAACAAAGGGCCTGTGTACCTGTTACTGATGCCCCTCTCTCTATTGGAAGGGACACAGACTGTGCAATGGACACTGTTGCTCTCTTTAAAATGTGGGAACGCCCTCTTTAAAATATGGGCGTGGTAATGGGTGTGGCCTGTTGTTTTGAACACAGCACGTCAACCGAGGCTTACCGTGAGACATTTGACTGGGACGACTACATTACCTGCTGCTCTTGACAAGAGGGCAGTACTTACTTTGGTTTCTCTTCATAACGCACAAGTCTTTCGCCTTTTACTAAAGACTTCCGTGGAGAGGAACACCAATGAGTTGAACCTATTTTTGACAGGCTTTGCCGTTCGCCTGAGCCTTGTGCATTTGTGAAAATAAAATAAAGAGACAGTTTCTAAGACTAAGTTGTATGCTCTGACGTCAGGGTTCTATGCTTTGATCTCACGGTTCTATGCTCTGATCCTGAGGTTCTAAGAAAGAAAGAATGAGATAAATATTGCTCTGATTCTGTGCAGTGATCTCAAGGTTCTATGCTTTGATCCCAAGGTTCTATGCTCAGGTTAACGGTCATTTGGGGGGCGATGACTTCCAGGGCATACTTTGTCATACTTTACCCAGGTTTGAGGTCACGTTCTCTGGGTAAAGGTTGGGGAAATGCCCCTATAAAAGTGCATGGGACTCTGGGTCAGAGTCAGGGGAAGTAACAGGGACACTGGGGCACTGAAGGGTCATTTGGAGGAAGATGACTTCCAGGGCACTCGTGGTCTGACTTTACCCAGGCTTGAGGTCACTTTCTCTGGGTAAAGGTTGGGGAAATGCCCCTATAAAAGTACATGGGACTCTGGGTCAGAGTCAGGGGAAGTAACAGGGACACTGGGGAACTGGAGGGTCATTTGGAGGGAGATGGCTTCCAGGGCACACATTGGCTAACTTTACCCAGGAATAAGGTCACCTTCTCTGGGTAAAAGTTGGGGTCATGTGACCCCCTTGAACCACCTCTGGAGCTCACCCCCCTAACCCGGCTCACCCTCCGACCCCGTGGACCCACACTTAAGCACACCCCCTGAGTTAAAACCCCCTGTGCGCTTGTTTTAAAGTCCTGTGCCCCTGGTTCTCTAGAGTAAAGAAAGTCCGGGACCATGGATACAAAGAAAAGTGCTAGATGTTAGATGTATGCCCTTGGTTAGGTTGATAGGTGAGTGGTTGAGGGATTGGGATTGGGAAAGTCACTCCCGGAATAGTTTATATGCAGAACATACACAATAAACTGAGCGAAAACATCGCTAACTCAAGATGGTTCAGATGAGTCTCTCTCGGGATGCGAACCGCCAACCATTGGAACCGGCGTTTTTTTCTGAAGGTCGCAGAGACTTGAAAGTCAACTCCCCCCAGTACAATGGCCGACGCGATTCCAACGGTACTACCGGCGAGCTAATCGGACCGTGCTAACCCGAGATGGTTCAGATGAGTCTCTCTCGGGCTGCGAACCGCCAACCACTGGCACCGGGTTTAAGCTAATGCCCTGCGCTTAGACCACTAGGCTAGCGGGGAAACGATGGAACCCGGAATCTGGAAATAGGTCTTTTATAAAGGTCATTGGACCCAGGCTACTTGAAACTGGGCTTTTGGATGAGTGGATTATCGTCGGCTTGTTGCGTTTTTTCCGGGAAGGTCGCAGAGACTTGAAACTCGACTCCCCCACTATAATGGCCAATGCGATTCCAATGGTACTATCCGCGAGCTAATAGGACCATGGCAAGGCACTTTTCTGAGAATGAGTCATTTTGCTAATTGAGCTTCTAACACCTTTGTTTGATATTCAAATGAGGTCAGGTGTTGATGGGTGAGTGGTTGAGGTAGGGGGAAAGGGATTGGGAAAGTCGCTCCTGGAATAGTTCATATGCAAGAATATACACATCAACTGAGGCGAAACACTGCTAACTCAAGATGGTTCAAATGAGTCTATCTCAAGGTTCTACGCTCTGATCCTCAGGTTCTGAGAAATAAATCATGAGATCAATCTTGCTCTGACATCAGGGTTCTATGCTTTGATCTCAAGGTTCTATGCTCTGACATCAGGGTTCTATGCTTTGATCCCAAGGTTCTATGCTCTGATCCTCAGGTTTGAAGAGAGAAATAATGAGATACATCAGGCTTCTATGCTTTGATCTCAAGGTGCCATGCTCTGATCCTCAGGTTCTAAAAAAAGAAAGAAAGAGATACATCTTTACTTAACTAGATGCCTGACCATGGAGCCTGACCACGGAGGCCTGGGGCGGGTGTTGCTAAGCAGCTGCCGCTGCTCTGCCTAATTGAAAGAACTGCACCATGACCAGTGAGAACGGTCCCAGGAGGTGGGCTCAGGACGCAAACCCTTTGTGGTCATCGCTTCTCGGCCTTTTGGCTAAGATCAAGTGTAGTATCTGTTCTTATCAGTTTAATATCTGATACGTCCTCTATACGAGGATGTCTTATTAAGCAGATTTTTAGCCTTGGGAGACGAAATAGGAGCTTGCTCTGTTCACTCCACGCATCGACCCGGTATTGCAGTATTGCTGGGAACGGTGCACCCTTCAAATGCCTTGTGGACAACAAAACACCAATCCGATGGAGCAGTCTGTCGTTGACTTTGATTCTGTCATCAACGATACAAGTCTCAGTCGCTGTCGGTCTTCAGGACATGTGTCAAACAAAGGGCCTGTGTACCTGTTACTGATGCCCCTCTCTCTATTGGAAGGGACACAGACTGTGCAATGGACACTGTTGCTCTCTTTAAAATGTGGGAACGCCCTCTTTAAAATATGGGCGTGGTAATGGGTGTGGCCTGTTGTTTTGAACACAGCACGTCAACCGAGGCTTACCGTGAGACATTTGACTGGGACGACTACATTACCTGCTGCTCTTGACAAGAGGGCAGTACTTACTTTGGTTTCTCTTCATAACGCACAAGTCTTTCGCCTTTTACTAAAGACTTCCGTGGAGAGGAACACCAATGAGTTGAACCTATTTTTGACAGGCTTTGCCGTTCGCCTGAGCCTTGTGCATTTGTGAAAATAAAATAAAGAGACAGTTTCTAAGACTAAGTTGTATGCTCTGACGTCAGGGTTCTATGCTTTGATCTCACGGTTCTATGCTCTGATCCTGAGGTTCTAAGAAAGAAAGAATGAGATAAATATTGCTCTGATTCTGTGCAGTGATCTCAAGGTTCTATGCTTTGATCCCAAGGTTCTATGCTCAGGTTAACGGTCATTTGGGGGGCGATGACTTCCAGGGCATACTTTGTCATACTTTACCCAGGTTTGAGGTCACGTTCTCTGGGTAAAGGTTGGGGAAATGCCCCTATAAAAGTGCATGGGACTCTGGGTCAGAGTCAGGGGAAGTAACAGGGACACTGGGGCACTGAAGGGTCATTTGGAGGAAGATGACTTCCAGGGCACTCGTGGTCTGACTTTACCCAGGCTTGAGGTCACTTTCTCTGGGTAAAGGTTGGGGAAATGCCCCTATAAAAGTACATGGGACTCTGGGTCAGAGTCAGGGGAAGTAACAGGGACACTGGGGAACTGGAGGGTCATTTGGAGGGAGATGGCTTCCAGGGCACACATTGGCTAACTTTACCCAGGAATAAGGTCACCTTCTCTGGGTAAAAGTTGGGGTCATGTGACCCCCTTGAACCACCTCTGGAGCTCACCCCCCTAACCCGGCTCACCCTCCGACCCCGTGGACCCACACTTAAGCACACCCCCTGAGTTAAAACCCCCTGTGCGCTTGTTTTAAAGTCCTGTGCCCCTGGTTCTCTAGAGTAAAGAAAGTCCGGGACCATGGATACAAAGAAAAGTGCTAGATGTTAGATGTATGCCCTTGGTTAGGTTGATAGGTGAGTGGTTGAGGGATTGGGATTGGGAAAGTCACTCCCGGAATAGTTTATATGCAGAACATACACAATAAACTGAGCGAAAACATCGCTAACTCAAGATGGTTCAGATGAGTCTCTCTCGGGATGCGAACCGCCAACCATTGGAACCGGCGTTTTTTTCTGAAGGTCGCAGAGACTTGAAAGTCAACTCCCCCCAGTACAATGGCCGACGCGATTCCAACGGTACTACCGGCGAGCTAATCGGACCGTGCTAACCCGAGATGGTTCAGATGAGTCTCTCTCGGGCTGCGAACCGCCAACCACTGGCACCGGGTTTAAGCTAATGCCCTGCGCTTAGACCACTAGGCTAGCGGGGAAACGATGGAACCCGGAATCTGGAAATAGGTCTTTTATAAAGGTCATTGGACCCAGGCTACTTGAAACTGGGCTTTTGGATGAGTGGATTATCGTCGGCTTGTTGCGTTTTTTCCGGGAAGGTCGCAGAGACTTGAAACTCGACTCCCCCACTATAATGGCCAATGCGATTCCAATGGTACTATCCGCGAGCTAATAGGACCATGGCAAGGCACTTTTCTGAGAATGAGTCATTTTGCTAATTGAGCTTCTAACACCTTTGTTTGATATTCAAATGAGGTCAGGTGTTGATGGGTGAGTGGTTGAGGTAGGGGGAAAGGGATTGGGAAAGTCGCTCCTGGAATAGTTCATATGCAAGAATATACACATCAACTGAGGCGAAACACTGCTAACTCAAGATGGTTCAAATGAGTCTATCTCAAGGTTCTACGCTCTGATCCTCAGGTTCTGAGAAATAAATCATGAGATCAATCTTGCTCTGACATCAGGGTTCTATGCTTTGATCTCAAGGTTCTATGCTCTGACATCAGGGTTCTATGCTTTGATCCCAAGGTTCTATGCTCTGATCCTCAGGTTTGAAGAGAGAAATAATGAGATACATCAGGCTTCTATGCTTTGATCTCAAGGTGCCATGCTCTGATCCTCAGGTTCTAAAAAAAGAAAGAAAGAGATACATCTTTACTTAACTAGATGCCTGACCATGGAGCCTGACCACGGAGGCCTGGGGCGGGTGTTGCTAAGCAGCTGCCGCTGCTCTGCCTAATTGAAAGAACTGCACCATGACCAGTGAGAACGGTCCCAGGAGGTGGGCTCAGGACGCAAACCCTTTGTGGTCATCGCTTCTCGGCCTTTTGGCTAAGATCAAGTGTAGTATCTGTTCTTATCAGTTTAATATCTGATACGTCCTCTATACGAGGATGTCTTATTAAGCAGATTTTTAGCCTTGGGAGACGAAATAGGAGCTTGCTCTGTTCACTCCACGCATCGACCCGGTATTGCAGTATTGCTGGGAACGGTGCACCCTTCAAATGCCTTGTGGACAACAAAACACCAATCCGATGGAGCAGTCTGTCGTTGACTTTGATTCTGTCATCAACGATACAAGTCTCAGTCGCTGTCGGTCTTCAGGACATGTGTCAAACAAAGGGCCTGTGTACCTGTTACTGATGCCCCTCTCTCTATTGGAAGGGACACAGACTGTGCAATGGACACTGTTGCTCTCTTTAAAATGTGGGAACGCCCTCTTTAAAATATGGGCGTGGTAATGGGTGTGGCCTGTTGTTTTGAACACAGCACGTCAACCGAGGCTTACCGTGAGACATTTGACTGGGACGACTACATTACCTGCTGCTCTTGACAAGAGGGCAGTACTTACTTTGGTTTCTCTTCATAACGCACAAGTCTTTCGCCTTTTACTAAAGACTTCCGTGGAGAGGAACACCAATGAGTTGAACCTATTTTTGACAGGCTTTGCCGTTCGCCTGAGCCTTGTGCATTTGTGAAAATAAAATAAAGAGACAGTTTCTAAGACTAAGTTGTATGCTCTGACGTCAGGGTTCTATGCTTTGATCTCACGGTTCTATGCTCTGATCCTGAGGTTCTAAGAAAGAAAGAATGAGATAAATATTGCTCTGATTCTGTGCAGTGATCTCAAGGTTCTATGCTTTGATCCCAAGGTTCTATGCTCAGGTTAACGGTCATTTGGGGGGCGATGACTTCCAGGGCATACTTTGTCATACTTTACCCAGGTTTGAGGTCACGTTCTCTGGGTAAAGGTTGGGGAAATGCCCCTATAAAAGTGCATGGGACTCTGGGTCAGAGTCAGGGGAAGTAACAGGGACACTGGGGCACTGAAGGGTCATTTGGAGGAAGATGACTTCCAGGGCACTCGTGGTCTGACTTTACCCAGGCTTGAGGTCACTTTCTCTGGGTAAAGGTTGGGGAAATGCCCCTATAAAAGTACATGGGACTCTGGGTCAGAGTCAGGGGAAGTAACAGGGACACTGGGGAACTGGAGGGTCATTTGGAGGGAGATGGCTTCCAGGGCACACATTGGCTAACTTTACCCAGGAATAAGGTCACCTTCTCTGGGTAAAAGTTGGGGTCATGTGACCCCCTTGAACCACCTCTGGAGCTCACCCCCCTAACCCGGCTCACCCTCCGACCCCGTGGACCCACACTTAAGCACACCCCCTGAGTTAAAACCCCCTGTGCGCTTGTTTTAAAGTCCTGTGCCCCTGGTTCTCTAGAGTAAAGAAAGTCCGGGACCATGGATACAAAGAAAAGTGCTAGATGTTAGATGTATGCCCTTGGTTAGGTTGATAGGTGAGTGGTTGAGGGATTGGGATTGGGAAAGTCACTCCCGGAATAGTTTATATGCAGAACATACACAATAAACTGAGCGAAAACATCGCTAACTCAAGATGGTTCAGATGAGTCTCTCTCGGGATGCGAACCGCCAACCATTGGAACCGGCGTTTTTTTCTGAAGGTCGCAGAGACTTGAAAGTCAACTCCCCCCAGTACAATGGCCGACGCGATTCCAACGGTACTACCGGCGAGCTAATCGGACCGTGCTAACCCGAGATGGTTCAGATGAGTCTCTCTCGGGCTGCGAACCGCCAACCACTGGCACCGGGTTTAAGCTAATGCCCTGCGCTTAGACCACTAGGCTAGCGGGGAAACGATGGAACCCGGAATCTGGAAATAGGTCTTTTATAAAGGTCATTGGACCCAGGCTACTTGAAACTGGGCTTTTGGATGAGTGGATTATCGTCGGCTTGTTGCGTTTTTTCCGGGAAGGTCGCAGAGACTTGAAACTCGACTCCCCCACTATAATGGCCAATGCGATTCCAATGGTACTATCCGCGAGCTAATAGGACCATGGCAAGGCACTTTTCTGAGAATGAGTCATTTTGCTAATTGAGCTTCTAACACCTTTGTTTGATATTCAAATGAGGTCAGGTGTTGATGGGTGAGTGGTTGAGGTAGGGGGAAAGGGATTGGGAAAGTCGCTCCTGGAATAGTTCATATGCAAGAATATACACATCAACTGAGGCGAAACACTGCTAACTCAAGATGGTTCAAATGAGTCTATCTCAAGGTTCTACGCTCTGATCCTCAGGTTCTGAGAAATAAATCATGAGATCAATCTTGCTCTGACATCAGGGTTCTATGCTTTGATCTCAAGGTTCTATGCTCTGACATCAGGGTTCTATGCTTTGATCCCAAGGTTCTATGCTCTGATCCTCAGGTTTGAAGAGAGAAATAATGAGATACATCAGGCTTCTATGCTTTGATCTCAAGGTGCCATGCTCTGATCCTCAGGTTCTAAAAAAAGAAAGAAAGAGATACATCTTTACTTAACTAGATGCCTGACCATGGAGCCTGACCACGGAGGCCTGGGGCGGGTGTTGCTAAGCAGCTGCCGCTGCTCTGCCTAATTGAAAGAACTGCACCATGACCAGTGAGAACGGTCCCAGGAGGTGGGCTCAGGACGCAAACCCTTTGTGGTCATCGCTTCTCGGCCTTTTGGCTAAGATCAAGTGTAGTATCTGTTCTTATCAGTTTAATATCTGATACGTCCTCTATACGAGGATGTCTTATTAAGCAGATTTTTAGCCTTGGGAGACGAAATAGGAGCTTGCTCTGTTCACTCCACGCATCGACCCGGTATTGCAGTATTGCTGGGAACGGTGCACCCTTCAAATGCCTTGTGGACAACAAAACACCAATCCGATGGAGCAGTCTGTCGTTGACTTTGATTCTGTCATCAACGATACAAGTCTCAGTCGCTGTCGGTCTTCAGGACATGTGTCAAACAAAGGGCCTGTGTACCTGTTACTGATGCCCCTCTCTCTATTGGAAGGGACACAGACTGTGCAATGGACACTGTTGCTCTCTTTAAAATGTGGGAACGCCCTCTTTAAAATATGGGCGTGGTAATGGGTGTGGCCTGTTGTTTTGAACACAGCACGTCAACCGAGGCTTACCGTGAGACATTTGACTGGGACGACTACATTACCTGCTGCTCTTGACAAGAGGGCAGTACTTACTTTGGTTTCTCTTCATAACGCACAAGTCTTTCGCCTTTTACTAAAGACTTCCGTGGAGAGGAACACCAATGAGTTGAACCTATTTTTGACAGGCTTTGCCGTTCGCCTGAGCCTTGTGCATTTGTGAAAATAAAATAAAGAGACAGTTTCTAAGACTAAGTTGTATGCTCTGACGTCAGGGTTCTATGCTTTGATCTCACGGTTCTATGCTCTGATCCTGAGGTTCTAAGAAAGAAAGAATGAGATAAATATTGCTCTGATTCTGTGCAGTGATCTCAAGGTTCTATGCTTTGATCCCAAGGTTCTATGCTCAGGTTAACGGTCATTTGGGGGGCGATGACTTCCAGGGCATACTTTGTCATACTTTACCCAGGTTTGAGGTCACGTTCTCTGGGTAAAGGTTGGGGAAATGCCCCTATAAAAGTGCATGGGACTCTGGGTCAGAGTCAGGGGAAGTAACAGGGACACTGGGGCACTGAAGGGTCATTTGGAGGAAGATGACTTCCAGGGCACTCGTGGTCTGACTTTACCCAGGCTTGAGGTCACTTTCTCTGGGTAAAGGTTGGGGAAATGCCCCTATAAAAGTACATGGGACTCTGGGTCAGAGTCAGGGGAAGTAACAGGGACACTGGGGAACTGGAGGGTCATTTGGAGGGAGATGGCTTCCAGGGCACACATTGGCTAACTTTACCCAGGAATAAGGTCACCTTCTCTGGGTAAAAGTTGGGGTCATGTGACCCCCTTGAACCACCTCTGGAGCTCACCCCCCTAACCCGGCTCACCCTCCGACCCCGTGGACCCACACTTAAGCACACCCCCTGAGTTAAAACCCCCTGTGCGCTTGTTTTAAAGTCCTGTGCCCCTGGTTCTCTAGAGTAAAGAAAGTCCGGGACCATGGATACAAAGAAAAGTGCTAGATGTTAGATGTATGCCCTTGGTTAGGTTGATAGGTGAGTGGTTGAGGGATTGGGATTGGGAAAGTCACTCCCGGAATAGTTTATATGCAGAACATACACAATAAACTGAGCGAAAACATCGCTAACTCAAGATGGTTCAGATGAGTCTCTCTCGGGATGCGAACCGCCAACCATTGGAACCGGCGTTTTTTTCTGAAGGTCGCAGAGACTTGAAAGTCAACTCCCCCCAGTACAATGGCCGACGCGATTCCAACGGTACTACCGGCGAGCTAATCGGACCGTGCTAACCCGAGATGGTTCAGATGAGTCTCTCTCGGGCTGCGAACCGCCAACCACTGGCACCGGGTTTAAGCTAATGCCCTGCGCTTAGACCACTAGGCTAGCGGGGAAACGATGGAACCCGGAATCTGGAAATAGGTCTTTTATAAAGGTCATTGGACCCAGGCTACTTGAAACTGGGCTTTTGGATGAGTGGATTATCGTCGGCTTGTTGCGTTTTTTCCGGGAAGGTCGCAGAGACTTGAAACTCGACTCCCCCACTATAATGGCCAATGCGATTCCAATGGTACTATCCGCGAGCTAATAGGACCATGGCAAGGCACTTTTCTGAGAATGAGTCATTTTGCTAATTGAGCTTCTAACACCTTTGTTTGATATTCAAATGAGGTCAGGTGTTGATGGGTGAGTGGTTGAGGTAGGGGGAAAGGGATTGGGAAAGTCGCTCCTGGAATAGTTCATATGCAAGAATATACACATCAACTGAGGCGAAACACTGCTAACTCAAGATGGTTCAAATGAGTCTATCTCAAGGTTCTACGCTCTGATCCTCAGGTTCTGAGAAATAAATCATGAGATCAATCTTGCTCTGACATCAGGGTTCTATGCTTTGATCTCAAGGTTCTATGCTCTGACATCAGGGTTCTATGCTTTGATCCCAAGGTTCTATGCTCTGATCCTCAGGTTTGAAGAGAGAAATAATGAGATACATCAGGCTTCTATGCTTTGATCTCAAGGTGCCATGCTCTGATCCTCAGGTTCTAAAAAAAGAAAGAAAGAGATACATCTTTACTTAACTAGATGCCTGACCATGGAGCCTGACCACGGAGGCCTGGGGCGGGTGTTGCTAAGCAGCTGCCGCTGCTCTGCCTAATTGAAAGAACTGCACCATGACCAGTGAGAACGGTCCCAGGAGGTGGGCTCAGGACGCAAACCCTTTGTGGTCATCGCTTCTCGGCCTTTTGGCTAAGATCAAGTGTAGTATCTGTTCTTATCAGTTTAATATCTGATACGTCCTCTATACGAGGATGTCTTATTAAGCAGATTTTTAGCCTTGGGAGACGAAATAGGAGCTTGCTCTGTTCACTCCACGCATCGACCCGGTATTGCAGTATTGCTGGGAACGGTGCACCCTTCAAATGCCTTGTGGACAACAAAACACCAATCCGATGGAGCAGTCTGTCGTTGACTTTGATTCTGTCATCAACGATACAAGTCTCAGTCGCTGTCGGTCTTCAGGACATGTGTCAAACAAAGGGCCTGTGTACCTGTTACTGATGCCCCTCTCTCTATTGGAAGGGACACAGACTGTGCAATGGACACTGTTGCTCTCTTTAAAATGTGGGAACGCCCTCTTTAAAATATGGGCGTGGTAATGGGTGTGGCCTGTTGTTTTGAACACAGCACGTCAACCGAGGCTTACCGTGAGACATTTGACTGGGACGACTACATTACCTGCTGCTCTTGACAAGAGGGCAGTACTTACTTTGGTTTCTCTTCATAACGCACAAGTCTTTCGCCTTTTACTAAAGACTTCCGTGGAGAGGAACACCAATGAGTTGAACCTATTTTTGACAGGCTTTGCCGTTCGCCTGAGCCTTGTGCATTTGTGAAAATAAAATAAAGAGACAGTTTCTAAGACTAAGTTGTATGCTCTGACGTCAGGGTTCTATGCTTTGATCTCACGGTTCTATGCTCTGATCCTGAGGTTCTAAGAAAGAAAGAATGAGATAAATATTGCTCTGATTCTGTGCAGTGATCTCAAGGTTCTATGCTTTGATCCCAAGGTTCTATGCTCAGGTTAACGGTCATTTGGGGGGCGATGACTTCCAGGGCATACTTTGTCATACTTTACCCAGGTTTGAGGTCACGTTCTCTGGGTAAAGGTTGGGGAAATGCCCCTATAAAAGTGCATGGGACTCTGGGTCAGAGTCAGGGGAAGTAACAGGGACACTGGGGCACTGAAGGGTCATTTGGAGGAAGATGACTTCCAGGGCACTCGTGGTCTGACTTTACCCAGGCTTGAGGTCACTTTCTCTGGGTAAAGGTTGGGGAAATGCCCCTATAAAAGTACATGGGACTCTGGGTCAGAGTCAGGGGAAGTAACAGGGACACTGGGGAACTGGAGGGTCATTTGGAGGGAGATGGCTTCCAGGGCACACATTGGCTAACTTTACCCAGGAATAAGGTCACCTTCTCTGGGTAAAAGTTGGGGTCATGTGACCCCCTTGAACCACCTCTGGAGCTCACCCCCCTAACCCGGCTCACCCTCCGACCCCGTGGACCCACACTTAAGCACACCCCCTGAGTTAAAACCCCCTGTGCGCTTGTTTTAAAGTCCTGTGCCCCTGGTTCTCTAGAGTAAAGAAAGTCCGGGACCATGGATACAAAGAAAAGTGCTAGATGTTAGATGTATGCCCTTGGTTAGGTTGATAGGTGAGTGGTTGAGGGATTGGGATTGGGAAAGTCACTCCCGGAATAGTTTATATGCAGAACATACACAATAAACTGAGCGAAAACATCGCTAACTCAAGATGGTTCAGATGAGTCTCTCTCGGGATGCGAACCGCCAACCATTGGAACCGGCGTTTTTTTCTGAAGGTCGCAGAGACTTGAAAGTCAACTCCCCCCAGTACAATGGCCGACGCGATTCCAACGGTACTACCGGCGAGCTAATCGGACCGTGCTAACCCGAGATGGTTCAGATGAGTCTCTCTCGGGCTGCGAACCGCCAACCACTGGCACCGGGTTTAAGCTAATGCCCTGCGCTTAGACCACTAGGCTAGCGGGGAAACGATGGAACCCGCAATCTGGAAATAGGTCTTTTATAAAGGTCATTGGACCCAGGCTACTTGAAACTGGGCTTTTGGATGAGTGGATTATCGTCGGCTTGTTGCGTTTTTTCCGGGAAGGTCGCAGAGACTTGAAACTCGACTCCCCCACTATAATGGCCAATGCGATTCCAATGGTACTATCCGCGAGCTAATAGGACCATGGCAAGGCACTTTTCTGAGAATGAGTCATTTTGCTAATTGAGCTTCTAACACCTTTGTTTGATATTCAAATGAGGTCAGGTGTTGATGGGTGAGTGGTTGAGGTAGGGGGAAAGGGATTGGGAAAGTCGCTCCTGGAATAGTTCATATGCAAGAATATACACATCAACTGAGGCGAAACACTGCTAACTCAAGATGGTTCAAATGAGTCTATCTCAAGGTTCTACGCTCTGATCCTCAGGTTCTGAGAAATAAATCATGAGATCAATCTTGCTCTGACATCAGGGTTCTATGCTTTGATCTCAAGGTTCTATGCTCTGACATCAGGGTTCTATGCTTTGATCCCAAGGTTCTATGCTCTGATCCTCAGGTTTGAAGAGAGAAATAATGAGATACATCAGGCTTCTATGCTTTGATCTCAAGGTGCCATGCTCTGATCCTCAGGTTCTAAAAAAAGAAAGAAAGAGATACATCTTTACTTAACTAGATGCCTGACCATGGAGCCTGACCACGGAGGCCTGGGGCGGGTGTTGCTAAGCAGCTGCCGCTGCTCTGCCTAATTGAAAGAACTGCACCATGACCAGTGAGAACGGTCCCAGGAGGTGGGCTCAGGACGCAAACCCTTTGTGGTCATCGCTTCTCGGCCTTTTGGCTAAGATCAAGTGTAGTATCTGTTCTTATCAGTTTAATATCTGATACGTCCTCTATACGAGGATGTCTTATTAAGCAGATTTTTAGCCTTGGGAGACGAAATAGGAGCTTGCTCTGTTCACTCCACGCATCGACCCGGTATTGCAGTATTGCTGGGAACGGTGCACCCTTCAAATGCCTTGTGGACAACAAAACACCAATCCGATGGAGCAGTCTGTCGTTGACTTTGATTCTGTCATCAACGATACAAGTCTCAGTCGCTGTCGGTCTTCAGGACATGTGTCAAACAAAGGGCCTGTGTACCTGTTACTGATGCCCCTCTCTCTATTGGAAGGGACACAGACTGTGCAATGGACACTGTTGCTCTCTTTAAAATGTGGGAACGCCCTCTTTAAAATATGGGCGTGGTAATGGGTGTGGCCTGTTGTTTTGAACACAGCACGTCAACCGAGGCTTACCGTGAGACATTTGACTGGGACGACTACATTACCTGCTGCTCTTGACAAGAGGGCAGTACTTACTTTGGTTTCTCTTCATAACGCACAAGTCTTTCGCCTTTTACTAAAGACTTCCGTGGAGAGGAACACCAATGAGTTGAACCTATTTTTGACAGGCTTTGCCGTTCGCCTGAGCCTTGTGCATTTGTGAAAATAAAATAAAGAGACAGTTTCTAAGACTAAGTTGTATGCTCTGACGTCAGGGTTCTATGCTTTGATCTCACGGTTCTATGCTCTGATCCTGAGGTTCTAAGAAAGAAAGAATGAGATAAATATTGCTCTGATTCTGTGCAGTGATCTCAAGGTTCTATGCTTTGATCCCAAGGTTCTATGCTCAGGTTAACGGTCATTTGGGGGGCGATGACTTTCAGGGCATACTTTGTCATACTTTACCCAGGTTTGAGGTCACGTTCTCTGGGTAAAGGTTGGGGAAATGCCCCTATAAAAGTGCATGGGACTCTGGGTCAGAGTCAGGGGAAGTAACAGGGACACTGGGGCACTGAAGGGTCATTTGGAGGAAGATGACTTCCAGGGCACTCGTGGTCTGACTTTACCCAGGCTTGAGGTCACTTTCTCTGGGTAAAGGTTGGGGAAATGCCCCTATAAAAGTACATGGGACTCTGGGTCAGAGTCAGGGGAAGTAACAGGGACACTGGGGAACTGGAGGGTCATTTGGAGGGAGATGGCTTCCAGGGCACACATTGGCTAACTTTACCCAGGAATAAGGTCACCTTCTCTGGGTAAAAGTTGGGGTCATGTGACCCCCTTGAACCACCTCTGGAGCTCACCCCCCTAACCCGGCTCACCCTCCGACCCCGTGGACCCACACTTAAGCACACCCCCTGAGTTAAAACCCCCTGTGCGCTTGTTTTAAAGTCCTGTGCCCCTGGTTCTCTAGAGTAAAGAAAGTCCGGGACCATGGATACAAAGAAAAGTGCTAGATGTTAGATGTATGCCCTTGGTTAGGTTGATAGGTGAGTGGTTGAGGGATTGGGATTGGGAAAGTCACTCCCGGAATAGTTTATATGCAGAACATACACAATAAACTGAGCGAAAACATCGCTAACTCAAGATGGTTCAGATGAGTCTCTCTCGGGATGCGAACCGCCAACCATTGGAACCGGCGTTTTTTTCTGAAGGTCGCAGAGACTTGAAAGTCAACTCCCCCCAGTACAATGGCCGACGCGATTCCAACGGTACTACCGGCGAGCTAATCGGACCGTGCTAACCCGAGATGGTTCAGATGAGTCTCTCTCGGGCTGCGAACCGCCAACCACTGGCACCGGGTTTAAGCTAATGCCCTGCGCTTAGACCACTAGGCTAGCGGGGAAACGATGGAACCCGGAATCTGGAAATAGGTCTTTTATAAAGGTCATTGGACCCAGGCTACTTGAAACTGGGCTTTTGGATGAGTGGATTATCGTCGGCTTGTTGCGTTTTTTCCGGGAAGGTCGCAGAGACTTGAAACTCGACTCCCCCACTATAATGGCCAATGCGATTCCAATGGTACTATCCGCGAGCTAATAGGACCATGGCAAGGCACTTTTCTGAGAATGAGTCATTTTGCTAATTGAGCTTCTAACACCTTTGTTTGATATTCAAATGAGGTCAGGTGTTGATGGGTGAGTGGTTGAGGTAGGGGGAAAGGGATTGGGAAAGTCGCTCCTGGAATAGTTCATATGCAAGAATATACACATCAACTGAGGCGAAACACTGCTAACTCAAGATGGTTCAAATGAGTCTATCTCAAGGTTCTACGCTCTGATCCTCAGGTTCTGAGAAATAAATCATGAGATCAATCTTGCTCTGACATCAGGGTTCTATGCTTTGATCTCAAGGTTCTATGCTCTGACATCAGGGTTCTATGCTTTGATCCCAAGGTTCTATGCTCTGATCCTCAGGTTTGAAGAGAGAAATAATGAGATACATCAGGCTTCTATGCTTTGATCTCAAGGTGCCATGCTCTGATCCTCAGGTTCTAAAAAAAGAAAGAAAGAGATACATCTTTACTTAACTAGATGCCTGACCATGGAGCCTGACCACGGAGGCCTGGGGCGGGTGTTGCTAAGCAGCTGCCGCTGCTCTGCCTAATTGAAAGAACTGCACCATGACCAGTGAGAACGGTCCCAGGAGGTGGGCTCAGGACGCAAACCCTTTGTGGTCATCGCTTCTCGGCCTTTTGGCTAAGATCAAGTGTAGTATCTGTTCTTATCAGTTTAATATCTGATACGTCCTCTATACGAGGATGTCTTATTAAGCAGATTTTTAGCCTTGGGAGACGAAATAGGAGCTTGCTCTGTTCACTCCACGCATCGACCCGGTATTGCAGTATTGCTGGGAACGGTGCACCCTTCAAATGCCTTGTGGACAACAAAACACCAATCCGATGGAGCAGTCTGTCGTTGACTTTGATTCTGTCATCAACGATACAAGTCTCAGTCGCTGTCGGTCTTCAGGACATGTGTCAAACAAAGGGCCTGTGTACCTGTTACTGATGCCCCTCTCTCTATTGGAAGGGACACAGACTGTGCAATGGACACTGTTGCTCTCTTTAAAATGTGGGAACGCCCTCTTTAAAATATGGGCGTGGTAATGGGTGTGGCCTGTTGTTTTGAACACAGCACGTCAACCGAGGCTTACCGTGAGACATTTGACTGGGACGACTACATTACCTGCTGCTCTTGACAAGAGGGCAGTACTTACTTTGGTTTCTCTTCATAACGCACAAGTCTTTCGCCTTTTACTAAAGACTTCCGTGGAGAGGAACACCAATGAGTTGAACCTATTTTTGACAGGCTTTGCCGTTCGCCTGAGCCTTGTGCATTTGTGAAAATAAAATAAAGAGACAGTTTCTAAGACTAAGTTGTATGCTCTGACGTCAGGGTTCTATGCTTTGATCTCACGGTTCTATGCTCTGATCCTGAGGTTCTAAGAAAGAAAGAATGAGATAAATATTGCTCTGATTCTGTGCAGTGATCTCAAGGTTCTATGCTTTGATCCCAAGGTTCTATGCTCAGGTTAACGGTCATTTGGGGGGCGATGACTTCCAGGGCATACTTTGTCATACTTTACCCAGGTTTGAGGTCACGTTCTCTGGGTAAAGGTTGGGGAAATGCCCCTATAAAAGTGCATGGGACTCTGGGTCAGAGTCAGGGGAAGTAACAGGGACACTGGGGCACTGAAGGGTCATTTGGAGGAAGATGACTTCCAGGGCACTCGTGGTCTGACTTTACCCAGGCTTGAGGTCACTTTCTCTGGGTAAAGGTTGGGGAAATGCCCCTATAAAAGTACATGGGACTCTGGGTCAGAGTCAGGGGAAGTAACAGGGACACTGGGGAACTGGAGGGTCATTTGGAGGGAGATGGCTTCCAGGGCACACATTGGCTAACTTTACCCAGGAATAAGGTCACCTTCTCTGGGTAAAAGTTGGGGTCATGTGACCCCCTTGAACCACCTCTGGAGCTCACCCCCCTAACCCGGCTCACCCTCCGACCCCGTGGACCCACACTTAAGCACACCCCCTGAGTTAAAACCCCCTGTGCGCTTGTTTTAAAGTCCTGTGCCCCTGGTTCTCTAGAGTAAAGAAAGTCCGGGACCATGGATACAAAGAAAAGTGCTAGATGTTAGATGTATGCCCTTGGTTAGGTTGATAGGTGAGTGGTTGAGGGATTGGGATTGGGAAAGTCACTCCCGGAATAGTTTATATGCAGAACATACACAATAAACTGAGCGAAAACATCGCTAACTCAAGATGGTTCAGATGAGTCTCTCTCGGGATGCGAACCGCCAACCATTGGAACCGGCGTTTTTTTCTGAAGGTCGCAGAGACTTGAAAGTCAACTCCCCCCAGTACAATGGCCGACGCGATTCCAACGGTACTACCGGCGAGCTAATCGGACCGTGCTAACCCGAGATGGTTCAGATGAGTCTCTCTCGGGCTGCGAACCGCCAACCACTGGCACCGGGTTTAAGCTAATGCCCTGCGCTTAGACCACTAGGCTAGCGGGGAAACGATGGAACCCGGAATCTGGAAATAGGTCTTTTATAAAGGTCATTGGACCCAGGCTACTTGAAACTGGGCTTTTGGATGAGTGGATTATCGTCGGCTTGTTGCGTTTTTTCCGGGAAGGTCGCAGAGACTTGAAACTCGACTCCCCCACTATAATGGCCAATGCGATTCCAATGGTACTATCCGCGAGCTAATAGGACCATGGCAAGGCACTTTTCTGAGAATGAGTCATTTTGCTAATTGAGCTTCTAACACCTTTGTTTGATATTCAAATGAGGTCAGGTGTTGATGGGTGAGTGGTTGAGGTAGGGGGAAAGGGATTGGGAAAGTCGCTCCTGGAATAGTTCATATGCAAGAATATACACATCAACTGAGGCGAAACACTGCTAACTCAAGATGGTTCAAATGAGTCTATCTCAAGGTTCTACGCTCTGATCCTCAGGTTCTGAGAAATAAATCATGAGATCAATCTTGCTCTGACATCAGGGTTCTATGCTTTGATCTCAAGGTTCTATGCTCTGACATCAGGGTTCTATGCTTTGATCCCAAGGTTCTATGCTCTGATCCTCAGGTTTGAAGAGAGAAATAATGAGATACATCAGGCTTCTATGCTTTGATCTCAAGGTGCCATGCTCTGATCCTCAGGTTCTAAAAAAAGAAAGAAAGAGATACATCTTTACTTAACTAGATGCCTGACCATGGAGCCTGACCACGGAGGCCTGGGGCGGGTGTTGCTAAGCAGCTGCCGCTGCTCTGCCTAATTGAAAGAACTGCACCATGACCAGTGAGAACGGTCCCAGGAGGTGGGCTCAGGACGCAAACCCTTTGTGGTCATCGCTTCTCGGCCTTTTGGCTAAGATCAAGTGTAGTATCTGTTCTTATCAGTTTAATATCTGATACGTCCTCTATACGAGGATGTCTTATTAAGCAGATTTTTAGCCTTGGGAGACGAAATAGGAGCTTGCTCTGTTCACTCCACGCATCGACCCGGTATTGCAGTATTGCTGGGAACGGTGCACCCTTCAAATGCCTTGTGGACAACAAAACACCAATCCGATGGAGCAGTCTGTCGTTGACTTTGATTCTGTCATCAACGATACAAGTCTCAGTCGCTGTCGGTCTTCAGGACATGTGTCAAACAAAGGGCCTGTGTACCTGTTACTGATGCCCCTCTCTCTATTGGAAGGGACACAGACTGTGCAATGGACACTGTTGCTCTCTTTAAAATGTGGGAACGCCCTCTTTAAAATATGGGCGTGGTAATGGGTGTGGCCTGTTGTTTTGAACACAGCACGTCAACCGAGGCTTACCGTGAGACATTTGACTGGGACGACTACATTACCTGCTGCTCTTGACAAGAGGGCAGTACTTACTTTGGTTTCTCTTCATAACGCACAAGTCTTTCGCCTTTTACTAAAGACTTCCGTGGAGAGGAACACCAATGAGTTGAACCTATTTTTGACAGGCTTTGCCGTTCGCCTGAGCCTTGTGCATTTGTGAAAATAAAATAAAGAGACAGTTTCTAAGACTAAGTTGTATGCTCTGACGTCAGGGTTCTATGCTTTGATCTCACGGTTCTATGCTCTGATCCTGAGGTTCTAAGAAAGAAAGAATGAGATAAATATTGCTCTGATTCTGTGCAGTGATCTCAAGGTTCTATGCTTTGATCCCAAGGTTCTATGCTCAGGTTAAACGGTCATTTGGGGGGCGATGACTTCCAGGGCATACTTTGTCATACTTTACCCAGGTTTGAGGTCACGTTCTCTGGGTAAAGGTTGGGGAAATGCCCCTATAAAAGTGCATGGGACTCTGGGTCAGAGTCAGGGGAAGTAACAGGGACACTGGGGCACTGAAGGGTCATTTGGAGGAAGATGACTTCCAGGGCACTCGTGGTCTGACTTTACCCAGGCTTGAGGTCACTTTCTCTGGGTAAAGGTTGGGGAAATGCCCCTATAAAAGTACATGGGACTCTGGGTCAGAGTCAGGGGAAGTAACAGGGACACTGGGGAACTGGAGGGTCATTTGGAGGGAGATGGCTTCCAGGGCACACATTGGCTAACTTTACCCAGGAATAAGGTCACCTTCTCTGGGTAAAAGTTGGGTCATGTGACCCCCTTGAACCACCTCTGGAGCTCACCCCCCTAACCCGGCTCACCCTCCGACCCCGTGGACCCACACTTAAGCACACCCCCTGAGTTAAAACCCCCTGTGCGCTTGTTTTAAAGTCCTGTGCCCCTGGTTCTCTAGAGTAAAGAAAGTCCGGGACCATGGATACAAAGAAAAGTGCTAGATGTTAGATGTATGCCCTTGGTTAGGTTGATAGGTGAGTGGTTGAGGGATTGGGATTGGGAAAGTCACTCCCGGAATAGTTTATATGCAGAACATACACAATAAACTGAGCGAAAACATCGCTAACTCAAGATGGTTCAGATGAGTCTCTCTCGGGATGCGAACCGCCAACCATTGGAACCGGCGTTTTTTTCTGAAGGTCGCAGAGACTTGAAAGTCAACTCCCCCCAGTACAATGGCCGACGCGATTCCAACGGTACTACCGGCGAGCTAATCGGACCGTGCTAACCCGAGATGGTTCAGATGAGTCTCTCTCGGGCTGCGAACCGCCAACCACTGGCACCGGGTTTAAGCTAATGCCCTGCGCTTAGACCACTAGGCTAGCGGGGAAACGATGGAACCCGGAATCCTGGAAATAGGTCTTTTATAAAGGTCATTGGACCCAGGCTACTTGAAACTGGGCTTTTGGATGAGTGGATTATCGTCGGCTTGTTGCGTTTTTTCCGGGAAGGTCGCAGAGACTTGAAACTCGACTCCCCCACTATAATGGCCAATGCGATTCCAATGGTACTATCCGCGAGCTAATAGGACCATGGCAAGGCACTTTTCTGAGAATGAGTCATTTTGCTAATTGAGCTTCTAACACCTTTGTTTGATATTCAAATGAGGTCAGGTGTTGATGGGTGAGTGGTTGAGGTAGGGGGAAAGGGATTGGGAAAGTCGCTCCTGGAATAGTTCATATGCAAGAATATACACATCAACTGAGGCGAAACACTGCTAACTCAAGATGGTTCAAATGAGTCTATCTCAAGGTTCTACGCTCTGATCCTCAGGGTTCTGAGAAATAAATCATGAGATCAATCTTGCTCTGACATCAGGGTTCTATGCTTTGATCTCAAGGTTCTATGCTCTGACATCAGGGTTCTATGCTTTGATCCCAAGGTTCTATGCTCTGATCCTCAGGTTTGAAGAGAGAAATAATGAGATACATCAGGCTTCTATGCTTTGATCTCAAGGTGCCATGCTCTGATCCTCAGGTTCTAAAAAAAGAAAGGAAAGAGATACATCTTTACTTAACTAGATGCCTGACCATGGAGCCTGACCACGGAGGCCTGGGGCGGGTGTTGCTAAGCAGCTGCCGCTGCTCTGCCTAATTGAAAGAACTGCTCCATGACCAGTGAGAACGGTCCCAGGAGGTGGGCTCAGGACGCAAACCCTTTGTGGTCATCGCTTCTCGGCCTTTTGGCTAAGATCAAGTGTAGTATCTGTTCTTATCAGTTTAATATCTGATACGTCCTCTATACGAGGATGTCTTATTAAGCAGATTTTTAGCCTTGGGAGACGAAATAGGAGCTTGCTCTGTTCACTCCACGCATCGACCCGGTATTGCAGTATTGCTGGGAACGGTGCACCCTTCAAATGCCTTGTGGACAACAAAACACCAATCCGATGGAGCAGTCTGTCGTTGACTTTGATTCTGTCATCAACGATACAAGTCTCAGTCGCTGTCGGTCTTCAGGACATGTGTCAAACAAAGGGCCTGTGTACCTGTTACTGATGCCCCTCTCTCTATTGGAAGGGACACAGACTGTGCAATGGACACTGTTGCTCTCTTTAAAATGTGGGAACGCCCTCTTTAAAATATGGGCGTGGTAATGGGTGTGGCCTGTTGTTTTGAACACAGCACGTCAACCGAGGCTTACCGTGAGACATTTGACTGGGACGACTACATTACCTGCTGCTCTTGACAAGAGGGCAGTACTTACTTTGGTTTCTCTTCATAACGCACAAGTCTTTCGCCTTTTACTAAAGACTTCCGTGGAGAGGAACACCAATGAGTTGAACCTATTTTTGACAGGCTTTGCCGTTCGCCTGAGCCTTGTGCATTTGTGAAAATAAAATAAAGAGACAGTTTCTAAGACTAAGTTGTATGCTCTGACGTCAGGGTTCTATGCTTTGATCTCACGGTTCTATGCTCTGATCCTGAGGTTCTAAGAAAGAAAGAATGAGATAAATATTGCTCTGATTCTGTGCAGTGATCTCAAGGTTCTATGCTTTGATCCCAAGGTTCTATGCTCAGGTTAACGGTCATTTGGGGGGCGATGACTTCCAGGGCATACTTTGTCATACTTTACCCAGGTTTGAGGTCACGTTCTCTGGGTAAAGGTTGGGGAAATGCCCCTATAAAAGTGCATGGGACTCTGGGTCAGAGTCAGGGGAAGTAACAGGGACACTGGGGCACTGAAGGGTCATTTGGAGGAAGATGACTTCCAGGGCACTCGTGGTCTGACTTTACCCCAGGCTTGAGGTCACTTTCTCTGGGTAAAGGTTGGGGAAATGCCCCTATAAAAGTACATGGGACTCTGGGTCAGAGTCAGGGGAAGTAACAGGGACCACTGGGGAACTGGAGGGTCATTTGGAGGGAGATGGCTTCCAGGGCACACATTGGCTAACTTTACCCAGGAATAAGGTCACCTTCTCTGGGTAAAAGTTGGGGTCATGTGACCCCCTTGAACCACCTCTGGAGCTCACCCCCCTAACCCGGCTCACCCTCCGACCCCGTGGACCCACACTTAAGCACACCCCCTGAGTTAAAACCCCCTGTGCGCTTGTTTTAAAGTCCTGTGCCCCTGGTTCTCTAGAGTAAAGAAAGTCGGGACCATGGATACAAAGAAAAGTGCTAGATGTTAGATGTATGCCCTTGGTTAGGTTGATAGGTGAGTGGTTGAGGGATTGGGATTGGGAAGTCACTCCCGGAATAGTTTATTATGCAGAACATACACAATAAACTGAGCGAAAACATCGCTAACTCAAGATGGTTCAGATGAGTCTCTCTCGGGGATGCGAACCGCCAACCATTGGAACCGGCGTTTTTTTCTGAAGGTCGCAGAGACTTGAAAGTCAACTCCCCCCAGTACAATGGCCGACGCGATTCCAACGGTACTACCGGCGAGCTAATCGGACCGTGCTAACCCGAGATGGTTCAGATGAGTCTCTCTCGGGCTGCGAACCGCCAACCACTGGCACCGGGTTTAAGCTAATGCCCTGCGCTTAGACCACTAGGCTAGCGGGGAAACGATGGAACCCGGAATCTGGAAATAGGTCTTTTATAAAGGTCATTGGACCCAGGCTACTTGAAACTGGGCTTTTGGATGAGTGGATTATCGTCGGCTTGTTGCGTTTTTTCCGGGAAGGTCGCAGAGACTTGAAACTCGACTCCCCCACTATAATGGCCAATGCGATTCCAATGGTACTATCCGCGAGCTAATAGGACCATGGCAAGGCACTTTTCTGAGAATGAGTCATTTTGCTAATTGAGCTTCTAACACTTTGTTTGATATTCAAATGAGGTCAGGTGTTGATGGGTGAGTGGTTGAGGTAGGGGGAAAGGGATTGGGAAAGTCGCTCCTGGAATAGTTCATATGCAAGAATATACACATCAACTGAGGCGAAACACTGCTAACTCAAGATGGTTCAAATGAGTCTATCTCAAGGTTCTACGCTCTGATCCTCAGGTTCTGAGAAATAAATCATGAGATCAATCTTGCTCTGACATCAGGGTTCTATGCTTTGATCTCAAGGTTCTATGCTCTGACATCAGGGTTCTATGCTTTGATCCCAAGGTTCTATGCTCTGATCCTCAGGTTTGAAGAGAGAAATAATGAGATACATCAGGCTTCTATGCTTTGATCTCAAGGTGCCATGCTCTGATCCTCAGGTTCTAAAAAAAGAAAGAAAGAGATACATCTTTACTTAACTAGATGCCTGACCATGGAGCCTGACCACGGAGGCCTGGGGCGGGTGTTGCTAAGCAGCTGCCGCTGCTCTGCCTAATTGAAAGAACTGCACCATGACCAGTGAGAACGGTCCCAGGAGGTGGGCTCAGGACGCAAACCCTTTGTGTCATCGCTTCTCGGCCTTTTGGCTAAGATCAAGTGTAGTATCTGTTCTTATCAGTTTAATATCTGATACGTCCTCTATACGAGGATGTCTTATTAAGCAGATTTTAGCCTTGGGAGACGAAATAGGAGCTTGCTCTGTTCACTCCACGCATCGACCCGGTATTGCAGTATTGCTGGGAACGGTGCACCCCTTCAAATGCCTTGTGGACCAACAAAACACAATCCGATGGAGCAGTCTGTCGTTGACTTTGATTCTGTCATCAACGATACAAGTCTCAGTCGCTGTCGGTCTTCAGGACATGTGTCAAACAAAGGGCCTGTGTACCTGTTACTGATGCCCCTCTCTCTATTGGAAGGGACACAGACTGTGCAATGGACACTGTTGCTCTCTTTAAAATGTGGGAAACCCCTCTTTAAAATATGGGCGTGGTAATGGGTGTGGCCTGTTGTTTTTGAACACAGCACGTCAACCGAGGCTTACCGTGAGACATTTGACTGGGACGACTACATTACCTGCTGCTCTTGACAAGAGGGCAGTACTTACTTTGGTTTCTCTTCATAACGCACAAGTCTTTCGCCTTTTACTAAAGACTTCCGTGGAGAGGAACACCAATGAGTTGAACCTATTTTTGACAGGCTTTGCCGTTCGCCTGAGCCTTGTGCATTTGTGAAAATAAAATAAAGAGACAGTTTCTAAGACTAAGTTGTATGCTCTGACGTCAGGGTTCTATGCTTTGATCTCACGGTTCTATGCTCTGATCCTGAGGTTCTAAGAAAGAAAGAATGAGATAAATATTGCTCTGATTCTGTGCAGTGATCTCAAGGTTCTATGCTTTGATCCCAAGGTTCTATGCTCAGGTTAACGGTCATTTGGGGGGCGATGACTTCCAGGGCATACTTTGTCATACTTTACCCAGGTTTGAGGTCACGTTCTCTGGGTAAAGGTTGGGGAAAATGCCCCTATAAAAGTGCATGGGACTCTGGGTCAGAGTCAGGGAAGTAACAGGGACACTGGGGCACTGAAGGGTCATTTGGAGGAAGATGACTTCCAGGGCACTCGTGGTCTGACTTTACCCAGGCTTGAGGTCACTTTCTCTGGGTAAAGGTTGGGGAAATGCCCCTATAAAAGTACATGGGACTCTGGGTCAGAGTCAGGGGAAGTAACAGGGACACTGGGGAACTGGAGGGTCATTTGGAGGGAGATGGCTTCCAGGGCACACATTGGCTAACTTACCCAGGAATAAGGTCACCTTCTCTGGGTAAAAGTTGGGGTCATGTGACCCCCTTGAACCACCTCTGGAGCTCACCCCCCTAACCCGGCTCACCCTCCGACCCCGTGGACCCACACTTAAGCACACCCCCCTGAGTTAAAACCCCCTGTGCGCTTGTTTTAAAGTCCTGTGCCCCTGGTTCTCTAGAGTAAAGAAAGTCCGGGACCATGGATACAAAGAAAAGTGCTAGATGTTAGATGTATGCCCTTGGTTAGGTTGATAGGTGAGTGGTTGAGGGATTGGGATTGGGAAAGTCACTCCCGGAATAGTTTATATGCAGAACATACACAATAAACTGAGCGAAAACATCGCTAACTCAAGATGGTTCAGATGAGTCTCTCTCGGGATGCGAACCGCCAACCATTGGAACCGGCGTTTTTTTCTGAAGGTCGCAGAGACTTGAAAGTCAACTCCCCCAGTACAATGGCCGACGCGATTCCAACGGTACTACCGGCGAGCTAATCGGACCGTGCTAACCCGAGATGGTTCAGATGAGTCTCTCTCGGGCTGCGAACCGCCAACCACTGGCACCGGGTTTAAGCTAATGCCCTGCGCTTAGACCACTAGGCTAGCGGGAAACGATGGAACCCGGAATCTGGAAATAGGTCTTTTATAAAGGTCATTGGACCCAGGCTACTTGAAACTGGGCTTTTGGATGAGTGGATTATCGTCGGCTTGTTGCGTTTTTTCCGGGAAGGTCGCAGAGACTTGAAAACTCGACTCCCCCACTATAATGGCCCAATGCGATTCCAATGGTACTATCCGCGAGCTAATAGGACCATGGCAAGGCACTTTTCTGAGAATGAGTCATTTTGCTAATTGAGCTTCTAACACCTTTGTTTGATATTCAAATGAGGTCAGGTGTTGATGGGTGAGTGGTTGAGGTAGGGGGAAAGGGATTGGGAAAGTCGCTCCTGGAATAGTTCATATGCAAGAATATACACATCAACTGAGGCGAAACACTGCTAACTCAAGATGGTTCAAATGAGTCTATCTCAAGGTTCTACGCTCTGATCCTCAGGTTCTGAGAAATAAAATCATGAGATCAATCTTGCTCTGACATCAGGGTTCTATGCTTTGATCTCAAGGTTCTATGCTCTGACATCAGGGTTCTATGCTTTGATCCCAAGGTTCTATGCTCTGATCCTCAGGTTTGAAGAGAGAAATAATGAGATACATCAGGCTTCTATGCTTTGATCTCAAGGTGCCATGCTCTGATCCTCAGGTTCTAAAAAAAGAAAGAAAGAGATACATCTTTACTTAACTAGATGCCTGACCATGGAGCCTGACCACGGAGGCCTGGGGCGGGTGTTGCTAAGCAGCTGCCGCTGCTCTGCCTAATTGAAAGAACTGCACCATGACCAGTGAGAACGGTCCCAGGAGGTGGGCTCAGGACGCAAACCCTTTGTGGTCATCGCTTCTCGGCCTTTTGGCTAAGATCAAGTGTAGTATCTGTTCTTATCAGTTTAATATGTCCTCTATACGAGGAAGTCTTATTAAGCAGATTTTAGCCTTGGAGACGAAATAGGAGCTTGCTCTGTTCACTCCACGCATCGACCCGGTATTGCAGTATTGCTGGGAACGGTGCACCCTTCAAATGCCTTGTGGACAACAAAACACCATCCGATGGAGCAGTCTGTCGTTGACTTTGATCTGTCATCAACGATACAAGTCTCAGTCGCTGTCGGTCTTCAGGACATGTGTCAAACAAAGGGCCTGTGTACCTGTTACTGATGCCCCTCTCTCTATTGGAAGGGACACAGACTGTGCAATGGACACTGTTGCTCTCTTTAAAATGTGGGAACGCCCTCTTTAAAATATGGGCGTGGTAATGGGTGTGGCCTGTTGTTTTGAACACAGCACGTCAACCGAGGCTTACCGTGAGACATTTGACTGGGACGACTACATTACCTGGCTCGCTTGACAAGAGGGCAGTACTTACTTTGGTTTCTCTTCATAACGCACAAGTCTTTCGCCTTTACTAAAGACTTCCGTGGAGAGGAACACCAATGAGTTGAACTATTTTTGACAGGCTTTGCCGTTCGCCTGAGCCTTGTGCATTTGTGAAAATAAATAAAGAGACAGTTTCTAAGACTAAAGTTGTATGCTCTGACGTCAGGGTTCTATGCTTTGATCTCACGGTTCTATGCTCTGATCCTGAGGTTCTAAGAAAGAAAGAATGAGATAATATTGCTCTGATTCTGTGCATGATCTCAAGGTTCTATGCTTTGATCCCAAGGTTCTATGCTCAGTTAACGGTCATTTGGGGGGCGATGACTTCCAGGGCATACTTTGTCATACTTACCCAGGTTTGAGGTCACGTTCTCTGGTAAAGGTTGGGGAAATGCCCTATAAAAGTGCATGGGACTCTGGGTCAGAGTCAGGGGAAGTAACAGGGGACACTGGGGCACTGAAGGGTCATTTGGAGGAAGATGACTTCCAGGGCACTCGTGGTCTGACTTTACCCAGGCTTGAGGTCACTTTCTCTGGGTAAAGGTTGGGAAATGCCCCTATAAAAAGTACATGGGACTCTGGGTCAGATCAGGGGAAGTAACAGGGACACTGGGGAACTGGAGGGTCATTTGGAGGAGATGGCTTCCAGGGCACACATTGGCTAACTTTACCCAGGAATAAGGTCACCTTCTCTGGGGTAAAAGTTGGGGTCATGTGACCCCCTTGAACCACCTCTGGAGCTCACCCCCCTAACCCCGGCTCACCCTCCGACCCCGTGGACCCACACTTAAGCACACCCCCTGAGTTAAAACCCCCCTGTGCGCTTGTTTTAAAGTCCTGTGCCCCTGGTTCTCTAGAGTAAAGAAAGTCCGGGGACCATGGATACAAAGAAAAGTGCTAGATGTTAGATGTATGCCCTTGGTTAGGTTGATAGGGTGAGTGGTTGAGGATTGGGATTGGGAAAGTCACTCCCGGAATAGTTTATATGCAGAACATACACAATAAACTGAGCGAAAACATCGCTAACTCAAGATGGTTCAGATGAGTCTCTCTCGGGATGCGAACCGCCAACCATTGGAACCCGGCGTTTTTTTCTGAAGGTCGCAGAGACTTGAAAGTCAACTCCCCCCAGTACAATGGCCGACGCGATTCCAACGGTACTACCGCGGAGCTAATCGGACCGTGCTAACCCGAGATGGTTCAGATGAGTCTCTCTCGGGCTGCGAACCGCCAACCACTGGCACCCGGGTTTAAGCTAATGCCCTGCGCTTAGACCACTAGGCTAGCGGGGAAACGATGGAACTCCGCAATCTGGAAATAGGTCTTTTATAAAGGTCATTGGACCCAGCTACTTGAAACTGGCTTTTGGATGAGTGGATTATCGTCGGCTTGTTGCGTTTTTTCCGGGAAGGTCGCAGAGACTTGAAACTCGACTCCCCCACTATAATGGCCAATGCGATTCCAATGGTACTATCCGCGAGCTAATAGGACATGGCAAGGCACTTTTCTGAGAATGAGTCATTTTGCTAATTGAGCTTCTAACACCTTTGTTTGATATTCAAATGAGGTCAGGTGTTGATGGGTGAGTGGTTGAGGTAGGGGGAAAGGGATTGGGAAAGTCGCTCCTGGAATAGTTCATATGCAAGAATATACACATCAACTGAGGCGAAACACTGCTAACTCAAGATGGTTCAAATGGTCTATCTCAAGGTTCTACGCTCTGATCCTCAGGTTCTGAGAAATAAATCATGAGATCAATCTTGCTCTGACATCAGGGTTCTATGCTTTGATCTCAAGGTTCTATGCTCTGACATCAGGGTTCTATGCTTTGATCC